>JAPSES010000019.1:4857680-4870079 GCA_029822895.1 Maxillicosta whitleyi | reverse complement strand
AAGACAAGACAAGACAAGACAAGACAAGATAAGATAAGGGAAATGGGGAAATTTCACAGTTACATAGCCTACAGTTACAACAGACAACACACCAGTGCAAAAGATAGCTAGAAAATTAGTGAGAGTGGAAATATAAAAGCAAAAGACAAATGTGGTGTTTATATAAATAAATATTTGTATAAATAGAGAATTTAGAATTAAACATTCTTAAAATTTAAATTGTATTTACATATTTACAAGTACTAGAAGTACTAATAGAACACCGCAATCTGACATAAAAAAAAAAAAAAAAAGTGGAAAATGCTTAGAAAGTGGTTCAGCAGCTTTGTAATGGAATATCATTTTCAGTATCTTTCTGTTACCATTCCTACTTTGTGGTCTGAGGTAATTGCATAACAACTGTAGACAATTACAAATATTTTCAGTAATTTTTTTTATGTATAATGTAGGTTCTGACAATAGACAAAAAGGGACAGTCTAAAACAAGTTATAAAAAAATAAATTAAATACAAATAGTGAAATGAAATATGATAGAAGTGTTATTCTGAAAGGAGGATATTTAATGACTATGAGCAGATTAATCAATAGTAAATCTTGTTTCTCTGACATAAAAAGCTGCAGATATAAAGACTTTAATGTTAATGTTGAAATGGTCCAACTGGTAAAAGCAGTTTGTTCCAAATAAAATCTTGGAGGTACATCAGATCGACTGTATCCACCCATCCAAACATAAGCAAAGGACAATAGTGGCCGCTTTAATAACCAAACCCCTCCACAAACACAGGGTGGTGTTCTGGTGTTGTAACAGGACATGGAAGGGGAAACCTTAAGCACAAATGCAGGTAGTGAGTCCAAACAGTCTAATCTTCTCAGCATTTAAACACACTTGTCTCTTCTGTAATCTTACCAACAAATCAATCTGTATTTAATTCTACAACAAACTGTCGTACAATAGCCGGCGAAAAATATTTACTGTGGAGCAAACTTTAATTTTTCGAACTTTACGGTGATGCATTTTTTTCTCCTCAGGTTTTATAACTGTTTTTTATGTGCTTGTTCCTGCAGTGAAGTGTGTTTAACAGGGCTGGTGTGGCATTTTCCAAGCACCACATGACCCCCGTCCCACAAGGCTATCGTCTGAGAGTATAATCGAGCACAGACGGGACAGTGGACAGGTCCAAATTCAACAAATCTGACCTCACAAACACAATGGTAGAACCCAAGTCCAGCTGGGCGACAAGAACTCAGCCCTCAAAAACACAATGATATGGCCCAGGACCAGATGTGGGACATGCTGTCTGTCAAACCCTAAAGTGTGTGTGAATGCAATCTGTATATAAAGTATACGAGAATGTAAGTGAAATCTAAACAGTTTGTGATGTAACACACCAAGACCACCAAGTTACAGCTCTTATCAATCTTCTCCCCAGTTTCCGCTGGCTTAGACATATACCTAATGGCCATCTAGAGTGTCACCATTCATTACCTTTGTGAATTTTGGATGGCAGGAAAGCAACAAGGAAAGTTCTCAGAGGAAATGACAAATTACTGGAGAAGAAAGTTCACACTCAAAAACAGTTGCCTAACAAACTGCTGGCATCTTGACGTCTGAACCTCCATTCAAAACAAAAGAAGGGTCTCTAAACAGATGACTCATGAGAAAAAAAAAAAACAACTTACAAAGAGAACACATAAGGCTTTGTCATTTAAAGGCAGTAGGTCACGAAAACACAAAAGGAAATGATGGGGACTCATATATGAGCACAAATATATATGGAGTTATGTTTGCACGTTAAACAAACAAGTGTTTAGAAACAAGTGCATCTCTGTCTTTAAGCATAAGCCTTGTGCCATTGAGGTCTTAGTGTTGTGCTATGTCATGGGACTCAGCACTGCCCCCAGGTCATGTTGTATCTGTGAAGGGCATCGCTGATACCATCTCTTTAAACCCGCTGTGAAAGCCTCCTTTCTGTGCACATGAAACTATGTATGACACAGACGGTTCATGTGATTAAAATAGTGAAAGAGAAAAAGGACACAGACACACAATGAGCTAAACAGTATTAACATTTTGACAAGTTATTAAAGGGTTTAAGAATAGAAGAGCAGAAGAGAAAACAATACAATTTCTTAAAACTGGAAAAAAAAAAAAATTCACATGACAATTTTAATTACTGTCACCAGTATTTCTGTGTAATTTATAGTATTGTTAGGTAATTTAAATTTTTATTCTTTATCCAAATATATTTTACTAGTCAGTTATTGAAATGTTAGCGAGCTAAGAGCTAACTGCATGTAACTTCAACCATTTCAGTGATGTATGAGCAGTTAAAATTAGCCAGCAAGCTAACAGAAGCTAATGGCAGTGACTTAGCTAGAAAGCTAAAAGTAGCCATCAGCTGCTAATATTTGACAGAAAACCTACAGCAGCTGACATTAATTATCAAAGAATCAGGAACTAACATGCTAACAAGCGGACTGTAGCAAATTTAAGTTGTGAAAATAACAGTAGCTGAAATAAGACGAAGTAGAAACAGCAAACATTAGCTTATTTGAAATAACTTACAAAAAATATATTTGTAGAATGAGACTTGAAAATGTAAACTCTAGCTAATCATTTGTAGTTTTATTCATCAGCAGCATCTAGCTAATATTAGCTAGTGATAACACAAGACTTGACAGTAATAAACAGGAATAATTAAGGCTCCAGTTTTTAATTACAAAATAAAGCTAGTCATCTATGTATGTATCTATGTAGAATACAAAAGAATAGAATAGAAAATGTTCACAGAAAGCGTATAATATAATATAATATAATGCTATACATAAGAAGTAAAAAAAAAAGTTTTGTATTTTCTATAAAGAGGCTTAAGTTAATTGAAAAAGATAATATTTGGTGCATCACATACCTTTCAGTCTTTCCATCTGCTGTTCCTTCATTGAGTTCCATCCTGTAAAAAGACTTAAAATAATTGCTTTACTGTGTCTGTGGCTTCACGCAGAAATCAGCTGGTTAAAGAATGCCCTGTCAGCTTCAATAGATCATTTATATCAGTTTGAAAGTGTTCAGTGCATGAAAATGGCTGGACTCTCTGACCTCAGTGTTTTTGTTTTTTTTTTAGATGTGAGAAAGTCTTTATGATCTTTAACAGCCACAGAAAAGTTAATCAGAAGTTCATCTTTCTGTCTATGAGACCCAACGCTTCATATGCCCCTTTAGCTTCCTGTGGTTATCAACAGCAAGTAAGAATAAATTTAGTGTTTAACTTAAACAGATGTGATTATTACAGATTTGTGCTTAGTAGGCCAGTGGGGGATTGCAACTGAAATTATTTCACCCATGTACTGTACGTATCTGAGGAAGGCTGGCTGCATCTACTTCATTTGAGTATTAACATTTTATGCAACTTCATGACAACTTTAACTACTTTCCAGATTTTCTCATGTCCTGTGAATACCACATCTCCATACAAGTTGAATGTAAATGTTTGTGATGTGTTCATATAGCCTATTCTATTGCTTCCTATGCTAAATATTGTTTTTGGCTGGGGGGAAAACAGCTCTAAACAAACCCACTTTTCCGTGCTCATGGTAACATTGATATTTTAGACTTTTATTAGTCTATTTTAGACTAAGTCGAACTGCACAAAAGTACATAAAGTAATTCATATCAGCCCTACATCAAACCTTTTGAGCAGTAAAATAAACATACACATTAATGCAAAAATAATCAGATATAGCTAATAAGACCTACTAACCAGGACCTTTTAACCTTTAATTTTTAAGTGCACATTGCTGTTTAGACTTACGTATTTAACATAAGGATATGAATGCAAAGGTAAGAGAGTAATTCTACAATGTGGTAAAAGTCATAATGAATATCATTTTTCCATTTGCTTCACAGATAAATGAGCTGCAGTCTGCACCATTACATCTTCTCTCTCTCGTAGAGTGCATTTTGGTTGGTTCCGCTTTCTAATGGTCA
Source organism: Maxillicosta whitleyi (assembly GCA_029822895.1). Classification (NCBI taxonomy): domain Eukaryota; kingdom Metazoa; phylum Chordata; class Actinopteri; order Perciformes; family Neosebastidae; genus Maxillicosta; species Maxillicosta whitleyi. The sequence continues at coordinate 4,866,094 of JAPSES010000019.1, read as the reverse complement.
ATTCGAGTCAAATTGCGACGCTTCCAGCTGAACATTTGCGCTGAGAAGATGAAAATAGGCCGACCATGTTCTTCAGTAGAGACACAATGTGCCCAAAAAGCAAGAACCACAGTGACTGTTAAAAGAACAAAAAAGTAGTTTATTAGTAGCCTTAAGCTTGCATGATTTTTCACCTTTGTGTAAAAAAAAAAAAAAAAAGCTTTATTTTGAGTAGAAATGTGCTCCTCTTACATGTGTTTTTCCTGAGGGAGTGGATGGACGTCCATTGTATGCAGGCCAAATTAAATGTCCTCCCTCCCAGTATGTGTCAGAGTCACATAATGCATATTGTTAAGTATAGATGTGTACATGTATCACATTGATAAGGTCGTTAGAAGAGTAAGATTTCAGTTACTTCCTGTCTTTCAAAGGCTCTGTGAGCAGGAAGCGCGTGGCACCATCGCGCCGTAGGCAGATCGCCGCACGATATGTTTGTTAGCGTGTTAACGTTCTGATTAACGGCCAGTTGGTGCTCTGCTTTGGTGTTCTAATCTGACCTCACGCCTCACTGCACGTGCTCAATAGGGTCCGCACCCTACATCATGACATCATGTCTTTGTGTGAAATCCCAGTGCCATTCACGAGCCCACCGTAGGGCTTAGCATGCAAGCGTCCACTATACCAACACACAGCTCTTTAAAGGGAGTCCCCTGGTCCCCCAGCTCAGTGGATACACCCTGATGCCTCAACAGAGATCTGAACATGGCCGCTGCCCTCCAAACCATCCAGGGCCCGAGAGGAGAGGAGTGGAGAGGGAGTATTTGGGCTTTCTGTTGGGGACATTTTTAAGAGTATAAGAAGATATCACTTCTCCTGGACACATGGAGACTAGTTGCAGCTATCCAAAGAGCTAATACACACACTGATTTCCCAGGATGCTTTATCATTCAGACAGAAACAATAGCAAATGATTTTGGGGACATTTAACATGGAAAGATAGAGCCTCAATCTGGTTTTTGTTTTCTGATATTACATTATCCATTTTGTGAAAAGTTGTGGGATCAGAGGTGCTCAGTGTGGAACCAGCAGAACAGGGAGCAGACATCAGGAGGTGGGCTTTGTAGTTCACCAGCCTGGTGATGTCACTTAGGACCATGTTCGCTATTGGCTGAGAGACAGAGAGGGCTGGACAAAACAGGATGGGAAGAGTGAAGATATAGCCATAAATGGAGTGACGACTTTTATTCAGTATTTCATTTTTTTTTTTTTTTGACAATAAGGGGCCTTATGTGTGATGTTGTGACCTTTGACCTCAAATGAAGATCAATAAAGTGACAAAATCTTTTTTTTCTCCATATGTTTTTTTTTATGAGTTTTAATGTATTTTCTGAGGATAATCTGCGACTAAGTCTATTTTTTTTCCAGTTTGATATCTGTACTGATTCACATGTTTAAGATAGTTATTGAATCTAGTTTGAGATATTACTATATTTTCAATAAATGATTACATCTAAATGTTCAGGGTGAAGGCATTCTTTATCAATCTGTGTGAATTCCAGGTTTGTGCTTATATTAATTTCTACTCTTTGTGTCTGTAAAAGTAAAATATAAACTCTGTTAAAGGTGGAGAAAGTAATATAACAATTATATCAATTATATTTTTTATTATTATTTGCAGAAAATAAAGAAAAAACAAAGAAAACCTCATAGCTCCAACCTCTTCCCCCCTTCTGGGACATAATTGTTGCTCCTGAAAATATTTGATGAAGCTATTGTGAACCTGCAAATGAATTGAATAAGTATAAATAAACAGTTTCTGACCCCCATGTAATTGTTTTGTCCCTTCCTTTAATTTGGTCCATCGACGTTTTAGTGGAAGAACAAGTTTTCAACAGTTTAGATAAAAGACAAACAAAAGCGTCCTTTAAATAAACTTCCCAAAAAGTCCAAGTGTAAGCTATTATCACGGAATTACGTGTTGGCAGTAAGAAATAACAGTCTAACATCCATTAGATACACAATTTTCACATAGTAGTTAGCTTTTTCACCCATATTCTAAAAATTGTATTTGATAAAAACATCTCAAACTGCTATTAAATTGTAACTCAAAACATTATGAACATACTGAATGGTTTATGTGACAAGAAAATTATATTAATCCACAGTGTAACTCACTTTCAGCAACATTTGTAAATCAGGTACTAAAAAGCAGCCTTTTAAAAACACCCTTTCAGACATTTTTAAGGTTTTAGATGTAGGAAAATTCCAGCTCTACATACACATTTGACTGGATATAGTGAAAAATAAAGAAAATGTTATATTTAATTAAAAATGTGGCAAATGTCGGTGATTAATTAATATACAATCTGTAGATCATGTCAATAAGAAACTAAGAAACTATTCATAGGTTGGATAGACATAAAATAGAGATAATCTTAAAGTTTTTACAGAAACATGAGTAAAATACAAATAAAAGCCAAAATTAAGTTCAATTATTATTATTATTATTATTATTATTATTATTATATTTGTCAAAGTTGTATTAGAATAATACTATTAAAATATTTGCATTTAACGGAAAATAACCAGTGTGGATAAATGGACTTCAGACTATTTGCAGAATTAAAGGTACAGTTTATCTCCTACTGGGATGTGAAAATAAGATTAGATCAGATACTAAACAAGCTCCTTTGGGTACTTTGGTAGCTTTTCCTCTGTCAAACATCTGCTGCATGATTCAGAGATCAAAGATCGTTGCCGAATGTTTTTCTTCCATGCCGGGAAAGTTTGACTAACCTCTCCATTAGCGGCATTTCAGTGTGCCTGTTCTCTCGGTAGTTGACATTCTTTACATTCCAGCTAAGTGACACAGAAATGATCATAGAAACACACGAGCTCAAAAACCTATCGATCATTTTGATAATGATCTACAGGTATACCAAATAAAAAGAAAAGAAAAGATATGACAAAAAATGAAAATTAAGCATCGATGTGCAAAAACTGAGGGTAGTAATGTTAGGTTGTATACAATCAGTCACAGTCAGCAAGAAACGAATAATACAATAAATAGTAGCAATAATGAAGTAACACAATACATAAACTTGACTTATATGTTTACACAGAGAATAAAATGAGAAAGAAACCTCGCAGCTCCTTTTAAAAAATGAGAACATCTTTGTAAGTAGTAAATATAGTAATAGTCTGTCATTTTATCTTATTTGAATCATCGCTCATGGCTTAAATTGCTCTACCGCTAACAGCTCTATAATCAACAAAGTGCAGTGTTCTTCCACGAGGACATAAACTCTCCTTCCTTTGAGGCTGAGCTGATAGTTTGTCACTGACCGGCCTCACTGCTCTAATGTTTGGCATGGCATTATAGCTGGCGGCACATCAGCTGCCACTGCTTTTTCTTCCACTGTGTCTGTGTTTTTACATACAGTATATATGTGTGAGGATGTTGCACGCATGGAGCTGGACTGCAGTGCTGTGGACCCGGTGCCCTGTCCGTACAGTGTCCATGCTGGTGTGGGAGCCTGAGGCCTGCTCCCATACATCCCTGCTCTGGCTCTGTTGATCCTATTGTCTCCTGCGTCACCACACGTCGCCCGGCAAATAAAGGCCGTCTGGCTCCAAGCTTAAATATTGCAGCAAACTAAAAACCAACCATCAGAGCCGATTCATTCACATCTGCTCAGTGGGGCGACAAGGACAGGGCTTTAGGTGGGAAAGAGGGCAGAAAAAAGTTCACTTTTCCCTGCCGGGTGCCAAGAGAACGGGACAGGACTCAACTTCGCCGGAGCCGCAGCTGTGGCAAGTTGCCCATTTGATTACATTTATCCTATATCATACCTTACAGAAAAGGGGTCGTAGGGTATTAACTAGTGAAATCTTTATGTTAAGCTTTTTATCAGATGTTGTGGTGTGAATTTTTTTGAGGTAGGGTCAATATTTTTTGATGCGTTAATGTCAAACAATTCCTAGTTTTCACAGTGAGAATAAGAAGCCTTTACTCAAGCAAAACCAATGTCTTGCCAAAGGTTTTTATTTAATGTGACCCACTGCATAGTTTTTTGTTCAATTTGTTATGGAAGCAAAAAGGAATCGAACAAAAGGTTTTGAAGTTCGATGTTGGAAATCATTCAGGGTTGATTTAATACGTAGCATGAACTTATTAAGCTTAGTTTTAATTTTTTTTATTAAGTTCCAGTGTTTCTACATTTCTTACTTTTGGTATTCTCTATTCCCCTCCCTCTGTCTGTCCTGACTACCCCACCCTCCCTATCTGGCTGCACCCTGTGTGTCCATCCCTACCCCACCCTTCATTCTGCAGTGCTACGGACCGATCATGGGTGACTGGAGCTTTCTGGGTAATATTTTAGAGGAAGTTAACGAGCACTCTACGGTGATCGGCCGGGTGTGGCTCACGGTGCTCTTCATCTTCCGTATCCTCATCTTGGGCACTGCTGCGGAGTTTGTGTGGGGTGATGAGCAGTCAGACTATGTCTGCAACACGCAGCAGCCTGGATGTGAGAATGTGTGCTACGACGAGGCCTTCCCCATCTCCCACATCCGACTGTGGGTGCTGCAGATCATCTTTGTGTCCACGCCGTCTCTGGTGTACGTGGGCCATGCTGTGCACCACGTCCACATGGAGGAGAAACGCAAAGAACGTGAGGAGGCAGAACTTAGTCGGCAGCAGGAGCTGAGTGAGGAACGTCTCCCTCTGGCACCTGACCAGGGAAGTGTCCGCACCACTAAGGAGACCAGCACGAAAGGAAGCAAGAAGTTCAGGCTGGAGGGAACCCTGCTGAGGACCTACATCTGCCACATCATCTTCAAGACACTGTTTGAGGTGGGCTTCGTGGTAGGCCAGTACTTCCTTTATGGCTTCCGCATCCTGCCGCTGTACAAATGCAGCCGCTGGCCCTGCCCCAACACGGTGGACTGCTTTGTGTCCCGGCCCACGGAGAAGACGGTCTTCATTATCTTCATGCTGGCTGTGGCCTGCGTCTCTCTCTTCCTCAACTTTGTGGAGATCAGTCATTTGGGCCTGAAGAAGATTCGCTTTGTGTTTCGCAAGCCGGCTCCAGCCCCTGCCCAAGGTGAGGGGTCGGCCCCGTTGCCACCCCAAGGCAAGAGCCTGCCCCCCTTGGCTGTGCCTTCCCTGCCGAGAGCAAAAGGTTACAGGCTGCTGGAGGAGGAGAAAGCTCCTCCAGTGACACACCTCTACCCACTGGCTGAGGTGGGCATGGAGGCTGGCAGAGGAGCCCCACCCTTCCAGGCGCTCGAGGAGAAGGCAGAGGAGGTGCTACCCATGGAGGACATCTCTAAGGTGTACGATGAGACTCTTCCCTCCTACGCCCAGACCACTGAGACAGCAGGGGTGACATTACACGAGGAAGAGCCTGAGGTAGTGCAGCCAGCAGAGGTGGAAGCAGAGAAAGTGGAGGAAGTTGTTGATGAGGATGTGGAGGTGGAAGAGGCAGTGAATGGGGAGGGGGTAACCCCAGCGGAGGCAGGGATGGAGGCTACGGATACGATAGAAGACACCAGACCACTGAGCCGACTGAGCAAAGCCAGTAGCAGGGCCAGGTCAGACGATCTCACTGTATGAACCTGTGAGAGTGAGCAGAAGTACACCTGCACACACCAAAATGTTAACAAAAAAAAAAACAGAGAGAGCACACACACACCTAAGATAACGCACACTCTTGAACAAGCAGGTCAAAACCAAGTGGATGAACAACAAAATCAACAGGGATAGATTAAAAACCATTAAAAGCAACGGCAAAAACTCCAAATAAATCTGAGTGTTTGTGATAAATATTAAATACCATAAAAAGTAGAAGTTAAAGAGGGGAGGAATAGGTTTTTTTATAAAGTGTGTTCTTATATTTAAATAACTGTGGAAAGGACACATGCAGGGGGGGGAAATGTTTTTACTTGATGAAAATTCATGTTCATTTTTGGAAACATCTTTTTCTATTGAAAGAGTTTTAATCATATACAATGGAGGATTAGACATTTTTACATGGGGTTTGAGTAGATAGGGGAAAGAGAGTTATAATATACTTGTGTGTCTGCAAATCAGTAATTTCGCTGTAGCTAGGCACTGACTTTCATTCCCATTCAGACAGCAGCATACTGCAAATGCACCATGTGGCTGCAAGGGAAGTGGGTGAGAGGGCTCTCGCATAGACACACACCTAAGTGCTGGTACATATGTAGGTATACAGCTCTTTGAGAAGAAGGAAACTGCATTTTCAGGTTGAGAAGAGCATACCTTTTTGCACATTCAGAGGTTTAGACACTGTGCAAGGCCTTTAACCCTCATAACACCTCATCTATGCATCCATTTACACAGGATTCTTTCAAGTGAAGAGAGATGTGCATCAGTTTCAGAGCATTTCTCTCCTTTTCATGTTTATATACCAGATAGCACAGCCAGAGCTGAGTAGTGAGGAAAAAGAAAAAAAAAAGACCACATGTTGAATGTCTTTTTCAATGTGATTCTGCATCTCGACAGTTTAGATTTGCTTATGTTTTGTAGCCTTTAAGTAGACCTGTGCACTGTGATATCAGTTGTCTGTGAAAGAGAGCAGGGCTCATTTTGCCCTATCAGAGAATGGACTATAGTAGCGACCTCAGGCCAAATCCTCTCTTTTCGTGCTGTACAAACAGGCGTCCGGGCGATAAAGATCATGCAGCATCAGCACAAAGTATTGTTTGAGCTGAGACAATAAAAGAAACCGCACTCATCAATGAAAACAAGCATCCTTGACCGGGCTGTGAAACATTCTTTCTACTTGATTTTATTCGACTATAGTGATACTTGCCCTGCAAGAGAACACAATAGTTGTGACATGCTTTCAAATTTAGTGAGAAAAAGAACAACTATGGGCGACTCCCACTGTACATAATGCCCCATCTCATGTCTAATAATGTACATAATGTGCATAACAGCTGTTCTTATAGTTATTTCACTGTTTAGAAAAATAAATTACACAACTTATAATTTTCCTTAAAAGAAAATAAAATAATTTCACAAAGCCAAATACAGAAAAAAAACTGAAAATATGCATGCTGCAGTGCCAGGTATTAATGCAAAGTAAAATAGTTCCTTTGCATTTCATTCTCCAGCATTTTCAACTTCAAAGTTTGCCATAGGTTTATCGCAATTCCTCCTCTTACATTCTCGGGCTTTGTTTATTCAAACAGCTGCCACTGTATGATTTCCTGTGCCTTATCTGTAAATGTAAATTCTTAAATGTTGTAAGATTGTAGCAAGTGATTGTATCGCTCTGGGACTTATGTGAACATTATGTTTTATTAGCTATTTTTTAAATCTAAAAAAAAAAATTGAGTTACATTTCTGTATGCAACCCCTTAACACACTCAAAACAACTGCGCACACGCACGCACACACACACACACACACACACACGCACACACACGCGCACGGACACACACACACACACAAAGAGTTAAACACAGATTACTAATTTCATAATGTTAAGAAAATATTGGTCAAAGAAGTTGCATGTTTGCAGACATGGACAGACTGACATAGTGCAGACATACATTTACAAATGTGCCAATATGTGCACAAACACCTCACAGTGTTGGTTTTGGGGGTATGATCAAATGGCTCTAGAGAAACTCTGAGAGAGAAGGCAGCTTTGACCCCTTTGTGACCCCCAGCCATCCTTTTGCCTCCCATAATCCAATGCTGTGGAGTCTAAATCAAAGAAAGCCTTCAATGAATCACTGATTTGTTAACATGTTAATGAATACAACAGTGTTACAATGAAAGCACGACTCTGATCCTTGTGTACATCTATGAAGTGATTTGATTGATAACGTATGACTTTTTTGTATTTTAAGACTGTTGCAACGCCTAAATGTTTGTAAGAAGACATAATTAATCTTTGGAAAGAAAAAAAAAACTTTTTACTAACTTGTAGTCTTCTTTGCTGATAGATGTGTGGCAGTATCTTTTTGGAATGTGAACCAACGCAATAAAAAGTCACACGTGGTCAAGAAGTGTTGTGTCAGTGTTTTTGTACATGCACACATACAGACGCACACACCTATACAGTAATGCAATGAAATAATACAATTCTCAGAGGTGACTTGGCCAAACAGGCAGATAATTGATTATGTAAGCACTGTACTTGAGTAACATTCTATCCTGAAGTATTTTATAATTTAACGGCAGAAATGCAATGAAAGTATTGTTGAATAATCAGGACGAAAACAAGAGAAACAGTAAATGAATAAAAATTAACATGTTTGAATAAATGATTTGTCGTTAATCAGGAGGTGCAAGAAATCTAATATATAAAGTGAGACTATACACACACACACACACACACACACACACACACACACACACACACAAATATATATATATATATATATATATATATATA
>JAPSES010000019.1:4838678-4857580 GCA_029822895.1 Maxillicosta whitleyi | reverse complement strand
TAGATAGATAGATAGATAGATAGATAGATAGATAGATAGATAGATAGATAGATAGATAGATAGATAGATAGAAATTTTCACAGGTTATCATTAAAAAAGGTTCATATTTGTTCAAAATAAAACAAAAACGAATTTGTACAATTCATATGGAAATATAATAAGTTAATAGGATTAAAAACAGAGTATTTACAGTTGATGTTAATGAATTATTTTTGAGACTGTTTAGTGCTGTGATACTTCACTTCCTGTGTATTTCCTGTTGGGTTTTTTTTGGCTCTGCAAAATGGCCGAATGGATCATTGTTGTTGTTCTGCTACACGAAAATCTAATTCCATCCATGTCAACTTTGAACAAGCAATGCTTTTTTACCACATGCTTCAATATACCCAGTGATGAAATGCCACTCTACACCTCTGTCATCATTTTTATTGAAGAATGTATAAAGGTTTAGCTTGATGTTTATCTGGGTTCATCTAAACCCATATAACATAACCTGTAAATACTTATTATATTTCCATATGAATTGTACAAATTCATTTTTGTTTTATTTCGAACAAATATGAACTTTAAACTCTTTTTATGATAAACCAACTTAAGTATTGCAGGGCAACACATCCATGTAAAAGGAAAGTTAAAGATTTGTTCAATTGTAGAATAGTTACTGAAATACTGCTGGATTTATATTATTATTATAGTTTTGTGTTCAGGGTCTTTTGGATCAGAAATGAATGCAGTGAATCTCCCACGTAATCATCAGTGTTGTGTAAAAGTGTTTGACACTTTGGGGGAGACTTAAGAACTGACACGGAGGCACACTCTAATAACATTTTCTCTTCTTTTTGTTTTTATTCTGTTATTATATTGTTAATATATCAAATCAGAGCAAACCAATCGAGCATCCTGCTATGGTCAAAACTTAATCGTATATACTTCATGATTCTTTTATTCCATGGTTGTCAGCTTTGATATGTGTACAGCAGGATGATACGGCCAAAAAATAAATCTCATTTTTCCCCAGTCAGTTTATGATATTAATCGATTCTTTTTTTGCTGCGTGAAGTAAAGACAAAAGAAGACTCACAAATGCTTTTTCTTTACCTCTATGCCATGTATGACAGCAAAAAACACAATTACAATATATTACAAGATGCATACAGATGACATTTTTGTTGAATAAGAAAGGACTCCAGAGGAACCATTTTTAAAATTAATTTTAGGTCATGATACCATCAATAGGCAGGGAATATCTTCAAATCAAATCTAATTTTATTTATATAGTGCCAAATAAATCACAACAGACGTTATCTCATGACACTTTACATGGGGAGCTGGTAAAAACCAGACTCCGAGGCCAATTTACAGAAACCCAACAGAACCTTCTAGGAGCAAACACTTGTAACTGGTGACAGTGGTGAGGAAAACTCCTTTTAACAGCAGAAAGCTGGAGCAGACCCTGACTCCTGGAGGATGGCCGTCTGCCTTGACCAGTTGGGGTGAAAGAGAGAGAGTAAAAGACTGGGGAGGGAGGGAGGGGGGAGACACATGGATGTAAATGAGCGATGATGATGATGAAGGCAGGAAAGGACCACAGCAGCAGACCCAGAACCGGTCCATGGAAAAACCTGTGACGATCCTGAGATAATCAATCTTAATGACTTAATGGCAAAATTAGATTTTAAAAAAGTTTACTGTAATTTTTTTATTTTCAGATTCAGCCTATATTGCTGTAGACTTGTTCTAATAGTTATATTTAGAACATGAAATCTAGTTAGCATTCATTCTCTTTGTTTTACAGATGAAGAAGGTACTGAAAAGCTTTTAGTTTTTCGATAACATGTCAAAAAGTATTTAGACATTAATAAAATACATCAGGTTTCTGATATGATCTGTACCAGAAACCTGATTTATTTTATTAATTTCTAAATACTTTGTGGTAGTTTTTGGGATCTATTGTGTGTGATTTTTCCTTTATAAAAAGATATAAGATACATTTTTAATCAAGAATATTTAGATTTTTCCAAACAGTCAACAATCAATTACCATTAGCTAATGAGTTAACAGCTGCTAAGTGTAGCTAACAGCAGCTAACTGTAGTTAACAGCTGCTAAGTGTAGCTAACAGTGGCTAACACAGCTGCTGAATGTAGTTAGTAGCAGCTAACTAGCTAACAGCTGCTAATGTATTGTAAATCTATTTACAAAATCATTTTGGCCCTAAGTTTGACAAGTAGTTATACAAAAGAATCTAAAAAAATTCTGAAATATCTGCAACATACGTGACATTAAGTAATGTTTTTATGCATATGTACAACAAATTTGGTTAGTGAGTAGTGAAAGTAGGCACCGCAGAATTAGCTAAAATGACACATAATTAAAAAGAAAAAACACTGTTGTTGAAAACTGCATTGTCTAAGAGGAGAATATTTGAAAGCAGTCCTGTACAATATGAACAACAGTGAGCTGAACACAAGCATTAATACTTAATGGCAATAAACAGCATAAATCAGAAAGGAAACATGCCTTTTGTTGATATTCTTTGCAGTGAATCCATGAAATCATCTCAAAGTTGAATTGAGCTGATGGCAGTGCAATTTCTGACTTAATAAACCTGCATTATAGCAACCAACACTAACTACTGCTACACAGTGGCCAAAAAATAATGAATACTCTTCTTTCTTCTTTTAGGGATATATTTGCATCCTGTGTAAAAAAAAAAAGTATTTGAATAAAGTAGATCTGCATAACAGTATGTTAATGTTGGTCATGATAGTGGTGTGCACTTTCTGAGCCAAATATTTTCAAGGTAATACAGGGTTTCAAAAGTTTGACAACCACTAGCTGGGTGGTTAATAACACATTTTTCTATGCCCGTATTTATCTCTGCTTTAAAGTGATAGGATGTGCACTAGAATTATTATCCACATGCACACAGGAGCATAATAAAAAGGTGGAAAGACAGATGAAAACATGTATCTTTGTGTATGAATTGATGTTTATATATCCTGGCGTGAGTGCAGGCTATTAAAATCTGGACGCTGACTCCTGATTTATTATGAAGGAGGATACCCGTGTGCTTCCTGAGGTAAGAAATTGCACTGTTTGAAGATAAGCGGCTCAGAGATGTAGTGTGGCAGGGTGGTAGGGGTCGAAGAAATGTGTGGTGTGTATGCAAGTGGGAGTCAGATATGCATCGGGTGAATAAAATGTTGATGTTTCACTCAAAGCTTGATATGCAAAGGAGGTCGAGATACAGGAAAAGAGAAAGTCATGAAAGTTTACAGCCTCAGGGGACATCCGCATATACACACCAGCGCACACAAAGCACAGAGAGAGCTGTTTATTATTCTGTTTTTATGGCATGCAGTGTTATTGTATTACACCACATCATTCCCCAGTAAAAGAGTGGAATGACACTGTTATCAGACATTGAAAGTAAACAGACATCAACAGGAAATTAGCTTATCAAGACGAGCAGAAGAGTGTTCTTGGGTCTACAGGAGTTTAAAGGTTAAAGAGAGCTGGATGTGAAGAAGAAAGCTGCGGTTGCATTGCTGTGACCCCAGATCTGTATCAGCCTCTGATTGAGCCACAGTCTTGTAGGCATCCCACCATGTTGCCATGTTGATGCCTGTTCTGTCTTTTTCAAGGTGGGCTAAAAATATCTGCCCAGGTGGAGAGAACATGAGGGGACGCTGTGTCCTCTGTCTGTATCAGGCTGCTCTAATTACTGTGGCTCAACAACTAGTCATGGAGCCAGTGCAGGCTTTGTGATAGAGATAGAGGGATGTAAAACAGAGGGGAAATGCAGCCACAGTCATGCAATTATAGCGAAGGAGATTGGGAGGTGAGGTAAGACTTGGCTGTGTAGTCAGGGGGTAGGGAGAACGAAAGGGGGTTGTACTGTGTTTCATGTCCCTGCAGTGTGTTCTTTTCACTCTTGGCTTGGCTTTAAAGGAGTCCTCATTTAGCTTACCAGCTGTATTGGTGTCTTATCATTACTGACACTCTATACTCAGAGGCACATCGCACATAAATTAACGTGCACACACTAATGACAAAGAGCAGCAGCAAGGCCTACTCTAAGGGTTTGGCAGGAAGAGATGATTAATATGTAAGTTACTACAGTACAAATGAAGAGTTAGGGCTTATAGAAGCGCAGTAGAGCTGTAGTAATGACTGCTCACTACTGTTTTGATTTTAATAGTAATTATATTTATTTTCATTTCACCTATATAGGCTTTATCATCCAGTACCCCCCCCCCCAAAAAAAAAAAAAAAATTAATTAAAAAAATAAATAAATACAGTTTTGTCCTAACATGTCTTCTGTTTCCAGATTTTAGCTTCTTAGAAAAAAAGGTGAAACCCCTCCAGGAAATAAAAACATTACAAAAACTAAAATTTTTAATTAAAAATCCCAGTCTTGTTTGCACCCTCCTAAGCATGATACTTTCGCATTCCAAATTTATAGTTATTTTGTGTAATTCCTTTTTATACAGACCCTTTCATTTATGCTCCATGGGACCTAACTTTAGAAAAAAATATGAAAAGTGGTCGATGGATTTCATTAGCTGCTTTTCTACTGGACATCTGCACAAAACTTTACCTACATTTACTAAATGTAAAAAAAAAGTCATGCCATAAACATGGTGAAGAACATAAATATGTTGATTTACAGATATTCATTCATTCATCTTCTGAACCTGTTTAATCCTCACTAGGGTTAATTTACAGATATATTCATTATTATTATATTACCTCTCTTTCCCATATTATATTTTTAAAATGGTTTCTTGGTGTGTCCACACATGCTATGCCATGTTTCTTTTAAAACACTTCTCCACTTGTTGGGACATCTGTCACCATTCGTTTTGTTTGTTTGTTTGTTTTTTCCATTGTCTTTCCATTGCAGTTTTGTTTGATATAATATGCCTGAAAATCCACTTCTTGCCGGGGCAAAAACTATTAATTGAAAAACAAGAGTTTTGGTGAAATTGTCATTTTCCCTTTAGGGACATTTTTATGCACAAGTTATATTTGTAAAATTTGAGGGTCAATGGAAAAGTTACTATTTACACATATGATATTTGCCAATGTAAGAGATCATTTTAAACACCAAGAAGGTTGTGGTAAATATAGTTGTGTGTTCATAGCTTAATGGACTGCATCTCTTGTCAGATTAGATCCACATTCCAGATGCTCAATTGGCTCACTTTAGCTTAATCATGGAGAACAAGGTTTGAAAGTATTAAACGAGGTGAAAGTCACTTCAGAAGCTGCAGAAACATCTTCAGTGACTCTGAACAGATCATGGACAGAGACAGAACTGTAACACTAAAGATACCTCTGCAGCTTCAACATCATACTTTTACAAATTTTATGATCCTAATTTGACTTGTCATTGTCATTTCTGTGACTTTTGTCGTGCAGTTTTTATGTCTTTTCAAAGGCTGATAGTTCAGTTTAACCATAAACTGTGACTTTTTTGACCTGTAAAATTATCCTTAAATTATTAAAGACTATATGTGCACATATAAGTTTTTTTCCCATAACTGGAAGCTTACCTCTCTGTTCTCACATATCAAAACGTATTTTAAGTCTGGATGTAAACTGTAGGTCCATTAGTTAAGCCTATTCACTCATAGACTCTTCCTATGATAAATGGAGTCTCTGGTGCCTCTTGAACTCAGCTTATGAAAAAGGAGCGATTTTCCATTGTTGTCCTCTTTCTAGCTCACAGTCAAGCAATAAATCAAAATCACCACTGTGAAGTGTTGAAAAGATCTGAAAACAAACAATAATGCATTATTAAAATCATAAAAAACATTGACAACCCATTCACTTCCATCCTTGCGTGTATAAGATGATACTGGATACTAGTTTGGTTCTCACCAGTTATTAACTAAGCCTTAATGCACCTTAATACAGTGGATCTGTTTAATTGTTAAACACTTAATGTAAGTAATTCCTTTCCATGTATGATCTTTGATGTGAACCAAACCCAGACTCTGTTTTAGACTCATCAGACCAGTTAACAGATCCATGTAAAAAACTGTACTCTCTGTTCTAGCCTCAATGTAGGCTAAAGACATTTTTTTATAGCAACAAAGTAAGTAGGCAACACTTGATATATTATTTCAGATCGTAAGTAAGTTAAAGGAATAGAATTTGCCTAAATTGTGATACCTCCAGTTAACTTTGCAAGTGCTTAACCCATAAAGACCCCAACAGCTGCTGGGAACCAACACCATTAACTCATGTGAAATATTATTTAATACCTGTTCACCCACTAATCATATCAATACATGTAAATGATTGGTATAAAATGCAGTTTTTCATCTTTTCATCAGATATGACCCATTTGGAAGTTCAGACGCTCCATAGTTACCATAGAAACACTGTCATCTTCTACAACATTGATTCACCAGTAAAACCCATGGAATTTGATAAATGACAGTAGATGGAGATGCTTGTTTTGTGTTCAGTTAATGATATTTATATATTTTGTTGAAAAAGACACTTTTTCTTCAGTTTTGTTTCTGATATAATAACCCTCAACTTTAAACTAAGCTCTTGTGAACATCTACATGATCAGTAAATTAAATATAGAAAATACTTGATTTTCATTGAAAAAATGCACAGTAACTTTTTTTTCTTATATCGACTATAAAAAGGTCATAAATATGCTGTAAGTGAATCCTTTTGCCCATTTTAAAAAATATACCAGTCATTTTACAATCTGGTGCATGCTATAATACTGCCATAAAGATTTCTTCTCCAGCTTCTAGTACAGGTGTTAGTGAAATTACCATAATGACCCAAACAAGCCTGTACAGCACAACATCTCAAGTTCTAGAAACTGTAAGAATTTTTCCAACTGTGAATAACAGTGAAAAACTTCAGGTTTTAAACAGCTAAGAATAACTGCGATGAAAATTAACAGTGTTAAGGGGTTAAGGCAAGGTGAGCTTATTTGTGCTTTACAAAAAATATCACAAGAGAGGCATGAAAAGAGAAAGTTCAAATATAAAATATAAAAAACAAAAAATATAAACAACAAAATTTTGAATTAAAATAGACAGAAATAAAATGTGATTTTAATAAAAGACGTTATTTAGGAGTTTCAGTTAAAGCTGCAGTAAACACTAATGTTTTCAGTGTGATTTAAATGAGTTTGACCTCAGGTATTCAGGAAGTTTGTTTCACAGGTGAGGAGCAGAACAACTGAACGCTGCTTCACTTTGTTTGGTCCTGATTTTGGGAACACACTCAGTAAACCTGTGGATGCTTCACAGGGAAATAACAAAGTCTAGGATGGATTTGGATCCAAGGCCGTTCAGTGCTTTACAAACCAGAAATAAGATTTTGAACTCTATCCTTTGACTCACAGGAAGTTAATGTAGTGATTTTGAAGTTTAACCCAATGTCACGGTGATAAACCTGCCCATTAGCACCATTACAGCGAACTTTTTGTCAGATTTGCATGTTTTAATGTCAGATTTATACAGACACATATGCTATTCTTACTCTTTTTACATGTTGTTTAGTCGTCACTGTTAGACCAGGCAGTGATGGATTGTGTTGAAATGGTGTCATTGTACACTTCAACACACTTCTAACTGCCTCTCGGGTCTGTAATTGTTCTTTTACTGTAAAAAGTTTGCCCCCATACTGGCCCCAACCATGGAGCGGAGACGAGGGCAGGGAAGCTGCTTGTTCAAAGGTCCTCCCTCCTTTTCTGAAAAAAAAAAAAAACTAGAACAGGACATGGGTTGGAGACAAAGGTAGCAAAAAAATAAAGAAATAAAGCAGATAAAGATCAAGTGTTCTGAGGAAAATGAGGGGGTTTCAGGGTCAGTAATGGGTCTAAACTTGAGGCAGACGATGCTGCTGGATAGATGTTGGGACAGCGGTATAATAGGTGAATTAGGTGGGAGTGGGATTGATGTGGGCCAGGTGGTGAGGGGGGACAGGGGACACTGTTGTCCCAGCAGCATAACAACAGGCTGAAGGAGGGGGGGGGTTAAGGGTGGTGTTGTGTTTATGGCATTTTATGTTCTCTGACGTTTTAACTGCTAGCAGATGTGTCCCTGCCCAAGCCATGACTGATTTCCTGCTTTTCTCCACTACTCTGCTTCACTTTCTTCCAGTTTATCTGTTTTCCCTCTGCCGTCCTTTCACTGTCTTCGCTCTCTTCATTTCATTTCTTGTTTTCTTTCTGGGTGTAGTCATTACATTTTGGCTTTTTTTTTTTTTAACGGGAGGATGTTGAATTAGAGGCAGCAGTCTGGGATGACATCATCTAGTCCGTTGGTGCATTCCATTCACACTGAATAAGAACAAGAGCAGATCTGTGCCGACCGGTCGTTACCAGGGCCCTTTTGTTTCTGCAGGTTTACTCTCAGACCTGGAGCTCCAAAGGACTCAGACCACCCATAGAGCTGTAAGGAAGAACTCATATCTTTAGAACAGACTCAAATTAGCCCTATTTTGACCTCATTATCCCAAGGACACATCCTGCCAATTCCACTGTTGCGTCATTGTCATATAAATCCATAAAACTAAGCCGACAGTTCAGTGGATTCTGTGGAATGCGCTTTTATTCACTTTTAAGTGGAATCTCAAGAGTCAATCACAGTTAAATGAGGCCGGATCTGACTTTATACGTATGACGATATAGTTAAATCGATTCACAAGGAAGAAGAGCTTAGAGATTTGTGAATGTATATGCATGAATTATTGAGGCCAAACGCTTCAGTCTGAGACGACGATAGCCATTCTCTGTGATCTCACTCCCTGTGTGCGTTGGATTTAGCTCGTGTAAATTCCTTAAAGGAGGAAATTGGTTCATAGTTCACGCAAAGTATGTGGAGAGAGAGTGGTAGTTCTTTGGCTGGGAGGGCCCGGTTAGAGGAAAGAAAAGTAAGAGGGAGAGGGGAACAGCTGTTAGGTCGGAGCCCTCTTTGTCCTCACGATCCTACATTTCAGAGCCAAAGGGTGGTGGACAATCTAGAGCTGGAAAGCGGGAAATGCTTGAAAGGGGGAGAACAGGGGCACCTCTGTGACCTAGATACTGTGGAGATTTTGGCTCAAGACAAAGTGTGTTGAACCCCAGCTGAGGCACAACATAGTTCAGGAATGCACCCCCCCTACTTTTTTATTCTTCTTAATCCGTCTCTTCTACAGGCTTCCTCATTACATCTCCTTTTTCACTCCTTTTTTTTCCAGCAGGGTTTTAATAATACATTCTTATAAAACGCGGGGTTGCATTTTAAGCTGGTACGGATGAAGAAGTCTCGCTGTGCGTCCATTTGTCTGTCCATCTGTCGGGGTGTTTCTGGTTAAAGTACGTGATATAGATCGTGATGCTGCAAGGAGAAATACTGATATGAATAATAACATACAGTATATTACTATTATATTTTATTGTCATTATAACTATTTTATACAAGTCTAACACCAATGTTTTTGACTTCATTTTACCCCTGCGGATTGTGCTGTTGAAAAAGAAACAGATTTGGTCTTGATTATAATGTTCATGCTTTATTTTGACCACAAATAACACTGGTCTTCAACAATTTTTTTTTTTTTTTTTTTTTTAAGAAATCATCTGCCTCAGAGATAAAATGTGCTTAATCAATCTAATAAGATGAATGGGAAAATAAATGACAAAAATGCTGGTTAGCTGAAGTGTTATTACTCATAGATAATAGTTTATGCATATATTTATACATCTTCTGCTGGATAGAACCTTTAAAGTGTATATATTGTAATGTGCAGACAGTGTTTTGAAATAGATCTGGCAGCTCTGAGACAAATGTTTCTTGAAAGTAAAACCCATTCTCTCATTAATTCTCAGAATTCTCCATTTTGGCCAAGATTGTATGTTCGAAACTAGAGCCATTCAACAGTTTTAACTTCATTTTTATTTTTTATTCATGACTCAAAATTGGTAAAGTTTCACTAATTTTATTCTGGTACTTGTAAAAGAGTGTAATAGTTTGTTTCTTTATTTTTCATTCTGCACGATAAATAAGCCTTTAAACCTGAAAGAAATAATGACTTTATACAAAATTCATCACTTTGATTCAGTCCTTGTTTTACAAACTTAAAAGTTTCTTCCATTATGATATGACTTAACTTATTGCTTTTCATTTGTGCGTAGTATTTCCACTGAAGATAGTTTGTTCTATAATCGTGTCTTTAGTATTAAGTTTAAGAGTTACACGATTTAAACCGTCTAAATGGAGACAGAGGAGTACCATCAGCCCACATTTGGGAGCTTTGATGACTGTTTTGAACCGATTGCCTCATCTATTTCTCTCAGCATCGTTGTGGTTGCTCCCTACTGAGTTATAAGTGAAATGTCTTTGAAGAATAACTATGTTTTTTGGGTATAATTTACCAAACACAACATCTAAGCAGTGCCTCACTCATCCTACAATAATTTCATCTGGTGTTTTTTGCCATCACTACTTATTATTTAGATGTTTTCCTTACTGATGTATTGTTTTATTAATTACCTGTGTTTGCCTTTGTCTGGAACTGTTTTTCCCTTCAAATTAGTCAGTTCACATCAGGACAAAACAAAGGGCGACGCCAACCAGGCTGAATTAAAACACAGCTACTTGCCCATCTTCTTTCACCTTCCCAGAACATTATGTTTTAATATTTCAAGCCATAAATAGATAACACAATAGTTTATTTATGAAAACACGTAAGACAATACTGTACCAAAGGGGAAAGACTAAAATATTTGTGTACTCTACAAAGCTGTGTCACTTTATCAGGCAACTACATCCTGTACAAACCAGTACCAGAGCCTTACTGTGATGTATACATTTATGAAGCTCATGGTTTTTCATTATTATCAAGGATGAAACACTTTATACTTTTTAATAATGCGGTTCAGTTCAACAGCACATTTAGTTCAATAGTGCTGAATCACCACCTCTTGAATGCTGTCTCAAGAGGGTCTGAATATGATAAGCATGTACTGCAGTCTTATCGTTAATGAAACCAGTCAACAACCAGCCTGAATAAACTGAACAGAAACTCATCATGAACGAAACATATCAGATATTTTTGGTTGAGACTCTTTACGTTGTTTGATACGGTAGATATCTCCACATCCAGGTCTTTACAATCAGTAAATCAATGCTTTCTATGTTAATGAGGAGCAAGGTGCATTATGGGAAATGGATTTACAGTGGCTGTAAAGTGGCTTGCTTTGGAGAGAGGCATTGATTGACCTCCCAGATCAGTGGAGCATCACAGAGACATGTACGGTATACAAAACATAGAGGATGAGCAGCATACAAATAGTCATTCTAATGTGTATTTTATATGTGAGTCAATGTACATTTAACTATTTCTTTTATAGGGCCTTTGTTTTAAAGGGGTTATATATCATATTGATGCTTTAAACTCTCAAAAGCACAGGGACGTCATGTATCACAACACATTTATGACACATTTATAACAAAACAACCATCAAAATCAATACTATGCATCTGCAGGCTGTATCACTCACTGAATAAATTATAAAGGCCATTGTTTACACTCATCTGTATTATGGTATCATTACTATTTCTTCTCAACTCAGAGCCAGTTCTGTGTCTTATAGGGTTCATATGCTGCATCAGCTGATAGTTTACATCATAGCTCTGTTAGCTTAGCTCTGTTTTTAAAACCGCACACAACTGCTCACTGCAGTTGTCAGTAGCTGCACTAAAGATCTGTTTGGACTCATCCAAACAAGGTCAGAACTGCCACAGATGAGCTTGAACAATGGATGAACAAATAGTGAATTTAGCAAAGGTAATGATAAATTAAGACCTTCATAAACTTCTAAATCAAACATATCCGTGTAGAAGATATTCTACCATTTCAGCGTCAAACTCCATTCTTTTCACCTAGAAAACAACAACAGTGTTTCTTTTTTTGTAATAAAAATGTTTATTCTTTTTTCAAAGCAGAGCAGCATGCATAGAAATAAAAGTCAGTCAATTCTTTCCATTCAAATTTATATTTATATTAACATGCAACCAAAACTGATCCCACGCCTCATTTACTGTCCCTTTACAGTCAATTCTTGCTTCTTCATCTTCTTGTTACATTTTGATGCATTGGTTTTCAACACCACAGCCTCAATACTCCCTCTAGTGGTCACATAAATTCACTGGACCATCGCAGCGAATGAATTCAGTTCCTATTTGTCCAATATGCTGACGTTTCTTTGGCAGAACGTCAACGCTCTTTACTCTGAACATTATAGTGACACTTTTAGATCATTTGTCAACATGTGAAAGTATAAATATTGCATGTGGCCCATTGAATATTTCTTTTTCATATTTGTTTCTTTCATTTTCATTAATGTTTAACTCCTGCTAGCCTCGGCATGGGGCCGTTAAACATGTTTTGGAATAGAAATAAACCTCAGAAAATGCACGACTCCACATCCACATGTAAAAGGCTAACTCTCCCCACAGCTTTGTCTTCTTATTTTTCATCTGTCTGTTCACATTTTTTCCTTTCTTGGAGTTCTATTGAGCTGTGCAAGGCCGGTCTCACTTCACTGGCACATCTCTTACAGCCGTAAAAGGGCATGGCACTGGGAATAAGATGACAAGACTGAGAATTATAGCAGATGAGAAATTAAAGTTCAGTAGCCTTCAGTTGTGAGACTCTGCACAGAAACAGGAAGATGCACTGAGGCTATTTAGAGAAAAATCACTTAGATGTTTTAATCTTCTTAAAATGTTTAAAAGAATTTCAAACTCCTGACTAAATGTCTGAAAGTAAACTGGAAGAGGAAAATACAGTTTGTGTGTGTGTGTATGGTCTGAAATCTGCCAGAGGCGTCTTCCTAGATGATCATCTGTACTTAATCTGTTATGATTCATCGTTCAGTTATTGGAGCCGTGGTTTGCATGATCAGTTTTAAGTGGAAGTGATGGAAAATAAGGCAGTATTTGTTGGCTGCGATGAAAAATTAATGCCATTTAAGTAGGACACTCAGAGCGGTGTGTTTGTTTTTGTTTGTGCTGAGTTTGTACATTTTTTTCTAAATGTCTGCTCTGATGGTGATTAGGTTAATGAGGATGTTTACATGCACATCATCATCTGGGGTTATGACTGGGTTGTTGGAGAATGTGTTTGCGTCTTTGTGTGGATTCACTGATGATGACTCTGGATAGTGTTATTCATATGCTTTTATATGTTTTTTTAGTCATATACATGCAGATGAATATTAATTTTACATGGTGTTCTTAATATTAATACTGAAAAAAAGGGATACTAATGTACATGTAGACATACTTCCTACAAATATCAACTGATTTTAGCTAAATGCTAATTTTTTGAGTTTTGTTTTCACTTAAAAATAATAAAATAAAAGTGATGATGTGATTTTAGTTGGTGTCTGCAAGAATGATTCCTTAAACCCCCATCACGGAAGGGCATCAATTTCTAGTTTAAAAAGACACATATGTTAGATGTTTATCTCTCAGTTCACATCATTTACCAAAACCTGACACTTTATGTAACCGTGAGTAAGAACATATTAAAGTCATTCATGCATCAGCTGACACTGATGAGATTTTCTCCACCAAAGAATACCAGGCATTTTTTGATACATGATCATATCTGAGCAGTGCGGTCGGTGCAAATAAGAGGTTCAGTATCCAGCCTCGTCTCTGTCGCCTCACAGTCCTTAATTCTAATCGCATTCTGTGACATGTTTTTTCCTCTATCTATAAATGATGCATCACAAGTTACGAGTCTGGCACAATGTAAATACCAAAAACAAGGTGATAGTGTCCATGGAAACATATTTATTATTAATGCATTTATCGTTCATATTATCAGTAATGGTTCAAAACAACATGCGATGATGATTCGTGACCACATATAAGGCATCTGCAGCTCCGATATTCAATTCCCCGTCCCTGGTTTCTTAAGTGCTGATGGCGTGACATCAGTGTCACATTGTTTTCTAGTCGGCTCTGTATATCTTTGTCATACAATCGGAATGACACGCTGCGCTATGATCTCATTATAGGCCTGTCGTTTTCCATTTGCCTTTTTTGATTGACACCTCTGTGATCTAGCGGCAACAGGACTCTGTGCATGCTCTCACCATAGCAACAATCTACTTGAATCGGCTGAAAAATGGCCTTCTGCCTCTGTATTCATTAGCTAAATGTCAGGGATCCTCTGCTGGTTCTACTTGAAGGGAGACGGACAGACAGAGCTATAAGGCTACACCAGATTCATCTAAGAGTCCCATCCATTATTCATGTTCTCATCAGAGGTTTCTACAGGTTTCAACAGGCTTCCAGCCCATCTGTGTCTAACACACCGAGTTGTCCAACATGCTCAAGGCCACAGGGATCGCTTTGAAGCTTTTCCATGACCTCAACTTTGGAGTGCAAGCGTGTGTATGTTTGACTCATGCATAGAAATGAACCAAAAGTCTTAAACCCCTTCTCCTTTCCCCTAATCTTGGTGTATCCTCTCGTTCCTCCAGGGTTCAAGCAGCTCTAGTGCATGCCCCGGTCCTTCCATCTATCTTGTTGTGTTCTATCATTAGTGAGTTTACCACGATTTAGTCACGAGAATCCACCTTGATTTTAACCTACATTCCAGACCCCAGACTCGCAAACACACAGTGCAGCTTGAAAGCCAGCTCACGTGCATTCACACATAGAAGGCCAACTTTCTGTCTGGCTCATACAGGAAATAGAGGCTTAGGGGAGGAGGGGAGTCTAGAGAAACTGGGAGGGGAAAAGATTTCACAGAGCATGGGAATGGGCCCAAAGGAAAACACAACCCAGACTCCAGATGTGGAAACACCCTATATACACACTAGCACATAGACACACACATACAAAGGTACACACATAGAGAAAGGAGGAGGTAATAAGGGTCATAAAGCAGTTCTCAGCGCTCCGCTTGGCGTCTTGTGATTGGTTCATTTGCTGCTCATGTGAACTTTTTCTGGCAAGTTGACCAGCGGTGTCCTGCAAGCAAATCGTGCTGTAAAGAAACAAAGAAAGACAGTGACAACAGGAGAAAAAGATACTGAATGCAGAACAATGAACACTTATGTCTTACAGTCATTAAGTCTAGTCCCGTTCGCACTGAATCACCACACAACAGGATACTGCAGATAATATCCACTCTGTTTTAACTTCAGGAAGACCTGTTTAATTTGGGCTTTCAGTATCAGGCCAGTTTTTCCACCTCAGTTTATGTCTCTCCTTACGTTGCACCGTTGACATGGTAACATAAGTGGGTTTTTTTCACAGACCTTCAAAAGCACAAGTACAAAACAAGTACAAATCAGTAATTAGAAAGTTCTTATGGAAAAAAATAAGCCTGTTAATGTTACAATTATATACAAAGTAAGTATATACAGCATTAAAATTCCCCTAATTGTAGACACTCCTATAATGAAAGATGTTGGAGCTGTGATTTCCCAAGAATGGATACAATAAATCCTTAGCAGAAAACCTACACATTGTGCAAAATGTCAAGTGAGTCAGAGATGCAACCAGTGAACTGGTGCCATTTGAATTTATATTGTATCTAGGGGATGCAGCACCATCTACAGGGGAAATGTCATCAAGCATCTTTTGTATTAGGCTTTGGTTTAATAGTGTGTGAAGACAAATCATCTACATCTGGATATAAAGATGTATTACAGTTGGAATGTTGAAAATGTTGGGTGCGGTGTAAGAAATATAACTGCTGAAGAGCTGTTGAGGGAGAATATCGATAAATATATAGTACAACAGTGCCGCCCTGTGTGTGAAACATGCAGAAAGTAATATAATTACACATGTGAAAACAATATTTGTACTTTTTTTTTTTTTCCAGGACCTGCAGAGTAAGAGCAAAGTGTGTGCCAATGTGTTTTGTGGAGCTGGCAGGGAATGTGCCGTCAATGAAAAAGGGGAGCCAAGCTGTCTGTGTATAGAGGTGAGTGCTGGATGTTTGCTTTACAGCTCTTCAGAGACGCAGGGTAGTCAGCCCTGTGTTTATGTCGTCTTCCCTCTGTCTCGTTACCTGTCTGTCTAGAGCTGTAAACCCCACAAGAGGTCAGTGTGTGGCAGCAACGGCAAGACCTACAGGAATCACTGCGAGCTGCACAGAGATGCCTGTCTGACGGGTTTAAAGATCCAGGTGGCCCATGACGGACACTGCCAAGGTACATGTGGCAATACACACAGACACACGACACAAGTTAAAATGACGTTAAATCTGTCAGTGTGTGGTGAATGTGTGGAAAGTTATTCAAAGTCTGTGGTGAGAATAAACTTTTTTAATGCTAATGTGTTGGAGCGTGAATAAAAGCAGTATAACAATTATGTGTAACAGATAAGAAGATCTTCCTAAATGTTCAGAGAAGAGTGTTAGAACAAATTTTGTATACCTTATCTACATTCAGTGCCTCAATAAGGACATTGAGCTTTAAGGATTATTATCTCAACCTCTTTAACCCATTAAGATCCAGTGCTACTTTTGTGGCACGTTAATTTTTCTCTGCATTTAACCTTTCTTAAGTGATTAATCACCATTTGTTATAATATCTACATCTATATTTATTTATTTATTTTTTTACTGTAATTCATGTATTTTGTTATATTTAATTTTCTAGATTTGATTTAGATATTCATGGGAAGTTGTTATTATATCAAAACACAAAAAGATTAAGAAAAAAGTGAGTTTTGCAGCAAATATATCATTAACTGAGTATAAAACAAATATGTCCATCAACTGTCATCGATGTATCTCCATTGGATTTAAGGGGAATCAATGTGGTAGAAGATGACAGTGTTTCCACATTCATTACGGAAACTCTGAACATCCAAATATCATATCTGATGATCATGAAAAGATGACAAACTGTATTTTACACCAATTATTTACATGGATTGATAGGATTAGGTAATCAACAGGCACTGAACAGTTTAGATCAGTAAATGCTTCAGTTGCCAATGGCCATTTGGATCTTTGTAAATTAATAGTGCAAATGCTGACCTTGCTCTGTATAGTTATAAATCATAGTTAATTGGACTGATTACTGTGTGTGATCTCTGGTCAAGCTCATACACGCTGAACTGATATAGGTTCACTGAGTTGTTAATCAACCATATACTTTTATCTCAATGTCATTGAATGTCTTGATACATTTTTGTGTCTTATCCTCGGCTCATCAATTACATATATCAGAATCAGAATGCCCTTTATTATCATTTCACATTGTAAAATGAAATTTGAGCGTCTCCTATCAGTGCAAAATACGTATGTTAAATATTACTAAAAAAAAAGTAAAACAAGTAAGATATAAGATACAGTATTTACAAGGTAAAGATACAATATGTACAGGACTTCACACACAGTAATAAATATATAAAATCTGAAAATAAGTAATTTAACGGTATGTACAGTGCAGGACTATAAGTAAATATAGACATGGGTATGAAAGGACATTAATAATAAATAATTGAACATATTGCACATGTTATGTTAAAATTGCACATGTTGTGTTATAGATATATTGCACAGGTGGAATGAGGTAGAATGATGATATTTCACAATGATTTTCATTCAGTGCTGTTCAGGTAGGTGATGGCTTTTGGAAAGAAACTGTTTTTTAGTCTGTTTGTCCTAGCCCTGATATCTAATAACTTATCTCTTAACTCACACTAAATAACTCTTATCTGAGGTGAACGTCATTGCCCCCACTCAGCAGTGACACCCATTGTGTCCCTACAAGCCTGAACGTTGATCAGCTGTGGCAGAAAAAGTACTCACTGAAAAGAATTATGTCCATTGTCCTCTTTAGACCTTTGGCCGTGCAGCTTGTGACAGCCAGATTAGCTCCACTATTCACTATTCAATTCATTTTGTACCTCACATGTTTTATTTTTCCTGTTTTGTACACCTATAGAGAAGAAAACAGAGCAGGCAGCTGCCAGCCCAGGTGAGTAAATATATGTGTTTACAATTTTAATGTGATGAAAAACAGCAAATGTGTTGGGGTTATCAATTATGTGCCCTGCATTAATTATTTATGGTCTGATGGAACAGATACTGTGAACCTGAAAATGCTTGCGTATGCAGAACAGGACAGATTAGATGAAGATTAGGGATCAGATATAAACATGTGGCACGAAAGGTGTCTACAATTTGATTATATATTAATGGATTTCTGCTATTGACTCATTATGTCCCTACCCTTCAGTGGTATGTTACGCTGCTGACCGCAATGAACTGAGAAGTCGCGTCATCCAGTGGCTGCAGACTGAGGTTATCCCAGATGGATGGTTTGTCAAAGGATCCAACTTCTCTGACATCCTGCTCAAATACTTCAAGGTGGGATTCAGAATCTACAATGAACCTGGTCTTCATGTCATAGTTCCTAAACCATTCTGATCACAGAATAATCCCATTTGTTTCCACCCTGATACTTAAAGCTGCTCCAGCTGCTGTCTGACCATAAATCATAATTATTATTATGCAGATCACACATCAGTGAATAGCTATAGCTCAGTGTAATAAGGATCTCTGTTCTGGAGACGGATCCTGCATACACCAGTGTCAAACATCAGTGGAATTAAACCAAAAGAGCAAATGATCTCTGTATTTGAAGATTTTTTTTTAATCAAAAGTGTGATAGATGTACATATACCATTTTATAGCAGCTCTTTTGTCCGGTGAGACGACTTTGTTGTGATATTGGGCTCTAAAAATGAAATTGAAGTGAATTTCATAACTTAATCATAGAATTAATCCAAAAAAGTTCATAGTGTCTATGTTTTTACAGTTCGTTTAGTTTCCTTTTTTGTCAGACACGTAGACAGTTTTTCATACCTGACATGTCGAAACATGTCAGG
>JAPSES010000019.1:4816696-4838304 GCA_029822895.1 Maxillicosta whitleyi | reverse complement strand
GTTTTTCATACCTGACATGTCGAAACATGTCAGGTATGAAAAACTGTCTACGTGTCTGACAAAAAAGGAAACTAAATTAACTGTTAATCATAGAATTAGTTATTCATAATCTGAAAAGCACAGAAAAAATATTAAACAGCATACAAATTAACTTCTATTCCAGTAACATTTTAAAATAAAACCTGCAGGTGCTTGAAACAAAAATAACAGTCTTGTTTTATGAATAATTTCATTTATGAGCTCCTGAGATTTTTAAGAAACTACCTGCAAAAATACTGAAAAAAACAAAAACAAAACACTGATAATAGTTCATTCTGAATGAGTAGATTTAGGTTATGACCACATTTAGACAAAAGTGACCTAAATCTGATTTCATTTTTTCCACTTGTATCTTAGATCATTTTTCTTTATTTCATTACAGTGTAAAAACACGTCATATAGAATTGACATTTTCATTTGTGATCTGAGCCTCACCCACATGTGCTCCTAAACTAGACACTGGTCTTATTTCTTAAAATGTGACCTCAAGTAGAAGGTATTTAATGAAGTCAATAAGGAAGGAACACTGAGGTGTTAGATTTCCGTACAATGGAATTCTGTGCAAGAATAACCCAAGGGTGTGTCACAACCAGAAATGTCTTCCTTTCTGGAAGAACGGATCAAACAGGGCCACAGAAAAATGTGGCTGCACTGTTGAAACATTTAACTTAATTTTAGAATCTAATGACTGGAACTGACTTTTGCATATGGGTCAGTTTAGGACTAGAATGTTACCATCTGATCTGCCATATTTCATTTATTCTTCTGTTTTGTCACATCAGAGTCACTTTCTTGTTTGCTTATGTTACCACAGTCGTATGACAATGGCGACTCCCAGCTGGACTCCTCAGAGCTGCTCAAATTCATCCAGCACAATGAGTCACTTATTGAGCTGCAGTCGTACGCAGACCAGGAGAGCAACAAGCTGCTCAGGTCAGTGTTTATCCACGGTTACGAATGCTTACATGCAGAGTGTGTGTGTGTGAGGGTAATCTGGGAGAAAAACAACAGCTGCTTTTTTGCTGCCATTAGCTGTTTTTTCAATATTTTGCAACAGGAAGTGTGCACAGTTTTTCGTAGAAATGCCATAATACACCTACACACCCAGGGGTGGTGTTATTTTAAGTTCTAACCTGTAAGTTGTTGAACCTTATCTGAAGCAGGGTAAACGTTCTGAAGGTCTCCCGCCAGAACCTGTACTAATATAAACACCTGTGCCATATGCAATAAAACCTTTGCAAACTGCTCATCATCTCTAGAATAGACTTTTTTTTTTTTTTTTGTGCTTTCTGTTGCCCCTATAAGCATGTTGAGCCGCATTTTGTAATAACTGTGCATTTTGTAATAAACATCCAAAAGTGTAATAACTTTTTCATTTCATTTTGTAATAAAGCCGCATTTTGTAATAAACTGCCCCCAACGCATTTTGTAATAAATTTTAATAATAAAAAAATCTGGAATTTACAGAATATTTCAATTTTTAATATGCAACCTTTGAATAATGTACTGATCGCTAAGTACTGCTATTAGGCTAATACAGTGATACTAATAATAGGCCTAGCTTTTACAATAATTTTGTAATAATCTTCTCAAAATGTAATAACTTATTGCATAATGCGTTGGGGCAGTTTATTACAAAATGCGGCTTTATTACAAAATGAAATGAAAAAGTTATTACATTTGGGACGTTTATTACATAATGCACCATTATTACAAAAGGTGATAATTGTTCTGTTTGTGTGATTCTCAGGAGCCTGTGTGTTGATGCCCTTATTGAGCTGTCTGACGAGAACGCCGACTGGAAGCTGAGCTTTGATGAGTTCCTCAACTGTCTGAAGCCTGGATTTAATCCACCAGAGAAAAGTGAGCATAAAGGAATACTTTATACAATTTCAATGTGTTTATTTATTTATTTAACCAAAAAAAAAAAAAAAAGCTCATTGAGATTAAAAATGTCGTTTTCAAAGGTGTGCTTGCCAAGACAGCAGCAGTAGAAGTTACACAAAACAGAAATCACAGCACACATCCAACACTAGAAATATAAAACACAATCGAAGTCAGTTCCAAAATTACACATAATATATCTATAATTATATGTAGTTATAAAGGATTATTAGAAGATAAAGTATCAGGTCATAAAAGGCAACTAAATAAAGTCAGGCAGGTCTGACACTCAGCAGTTTGTCAGTGATTCTTAATTTGTTCCTCCTTTCTGGGTAGTTAAACTCATTGTCGAAGTCATGCGGTGTCATGTGATGTGGACATGTCTGGGATAAAGTTCACAGAGCAAAAAGCAAAAGCATTCCGTTGTTAAAAATAACATTCACTGAACCCAATGAATCCTGTAGTTTCACCAATCTCAAGGACACAGCGTCAAGGCTGAGACTTTAATGATCGCAGTTAATCAATAAATAATGTCGGAATGCTGATCCTTGCAACAATTATTATATAACAGTCCTGCTGAAAACTCATTACGTTCTTATATGTTGCTAATTTTTCCGTAGAATGTGCCTTGGAAGATGAGACTTACGAGGATGGTGCAGAGACCCAGGTGGAGTGCAACCGCTGTGTTTGTGCATGTGGCAACTGGGTGTGCACTGCCATGACCTGCACCGGTAAACAAACACGAGCATGAGCTGTGTCCTGGATATTCACTATAAATCATCTTTTACATGTAAACAAATGCCATATGGTTCTCTGTGCAGACAAGACTGCAGCTTTAGATGACTTAACAGATACTGGAGCTGAGATGACTGAGGAGGAGTGGAACCTCCGTGTGGCTGAACTCAACAAGCACCAGGTTTGTATTCTGTGTCTAAAATACCTTGTAAGCATCAGTGTCATAATAACGAGTCAGTGTTAATCAGACATTCTTCAGTTTTTCAACCACAGCAACCTGTTTACATATACACCAGGTCATAAACATTATTCATTTTGTTTGGATTCACATTAGGAAACATGTTCCACATATTTGTTTTGGGTGACATTAATAATAATAATAGTAGTACATCAAACTTATATAGCGCTTTTTTGGACACTCATAGATGCTTCACATTAAAAAGAACAAAGAGAACAGAAAAACAATTACAATTAATTAATGTCACAATACATTTTTTTCTATCTGGATGAAACTGTTCGCTACTTACCTATCATGACAACACCTCATACAATTGTGGAAAAAATTATTAGACCATCAAAAGTCAAGTGGTTATGCAATCAAGTACTAACTCCATTGGTGCTCGGCACTGATCATGTCGTCCTTTCTGTATTTGAAGATGTCTCTTTGCACTCACTGTGTCATCTGGGTCCTCTATCATCTCTTCCTCAGTTTTGTTTAACGCTTTGTTCTCATTATCACTCTTGTAATCAAAAATATCATCAATAGCCTCATAGACAGTGAATCTCCTCATGCTGACTGATGGTACTCCAGAATAAATGTCACCCAAACCCTATTAACACATGCCAATCTTTATTTTTAGTGTAAACACAGCTGCAGACAACATTATTATTATTATTAGCATTATCAAAAATAACGGTCATGCAATCCAGTACTAACTCCTGTGTGTGTCATGTGACTAAAACAGACAGTAAAGAAAACATGGGATGTCTAAAAGCACGGTTTTTGTCAGTACAATGACATAGATATTGATGTAAGAAATGAAAATGGATAGATATGAGCACTGAAATCACTATCATTATCACTATATCTGTCCAAATAAATGTACTTTTAGTTGTACCAGGCATTAAAATGACCAAGAAACTGAAGAAAACAATGGTGGTCTAATATTTTTTCCACAATTCTATAAAGTAGCTGTTACATAAACCTGGGTATGATTTTCTGGAAGTTGAAATTTCTGGAATGAATAAAAGCCACTATTCAATTTGCAGGTAACAGGAGGGTGAAGGCTCCATTAGTATCCATCTGCTTTGTGATATAACTTATATATAATATTTGTGTGTTTGCTTATCACCACACGTTATGAATTATGAGCTTAATTACCGAGAGTGTGTTTCTGCACGTCCAAATCAAAGTGCACTGGCAGCACAACACAGTGGAATTGGAGAGTGTAAACTTTGATATGATTATGTACCACAGCTCAGTGAGCAAGGACATCAGCAGCTTTATGACTCCTGGGCTGAAAATGAAAAACTGCGAAATAAAAGGAATGTTTTGGAAATTAGATCAATAACTCTTCATGGGCATGGATTTGATTAATGTAGAAGAAACAAATGATCACTTCTATTTTCCTTTAATATCAGAGTGCTTTCGGCCATTATTTTACATGGATGGTTCAGAGTCTTAGTTACAATAGTTAATTATTTGAAAGAGTGAATATTAAGTAAGAGAAAAATGTAGTTTAGTGTCTCTTATACAGTGTTCCTACAGGTTTCTATGTTAAATATAAGACTTTTTAAAGACCTATTTAAGACTACTTAGAACAGAATTTAATGCACAGCCTTACTGGTGAAAATTTGGGACTCTGAGAATTAAGGGAAATGTATTTATTTAATTACTCCAACGCCTTGATTCTCACCATTCTGAGTCATTTATTACCGGAGGCTGTAAAGTTAGCAGTAATTGGCTTCTAATTTCAGTATAAATTGTGAGGGTGGAACGAGTGGAACTGAATAGAGTAATGTTACTTTCTTTGCAGCTTGGACATTTAAACACAATACAGCAAACAAGTTAATAGCATCATGATATAAGACCTAGCTTATCAAATTTAAGACCTTTTAAAGACTTTTTTTTAAGGTATTAACCATTTCATGCATAGTGGTCACTACAGTGGACAGCTGTTCAAAGGTGTTTTCTTGTATATTTTTGGATTTTATTGGTTTAGTTCCATATCAGCCAACATAGTGGAGGCTTATGTATCATCCCAAACACTGTAATTCATACCATTATTGTTGACTTTGCTGTTCTAGATAAACCTGATCTGTAGTGTCATGCTCAAGTGTAAAAAAAAAAACCCAAAAAACCTGTTTTTTAAAAAAAATGTTTTTTTTTTTTTTTTGCATATTATCTCGATGCAGGTATGTTAAAATGTGAGAACATATCAGATTAGCAGCATTAAAAATATTTTTATGCCATACTTTTCACATCATATATCAATAAATACATGTTTCTTTGCTTGTAATATTAAACTGTAAATACGTTCTTTAAGAATTAATCACATTATTATTATTTATTTATTTTATTTTTTTGCCATGCCCAAAGAGGAATATAAACACTCTGGGAAAAAAATCTTAATTAAGGTTCTGATAATTCATGAATGAAATGGTTAAATACATATTTGTAAATTCAACACTTTTCAGTATTTTTCAGACCCTGCTATAAAGGAAAACAATGGTAAAAAAAAAAAAAAAAAAACCTTGACAACAAAAAATGTTTACTTGGACATAGGATTACATTGAATACTGGAATAATGCTCCAAATATCTGATGTTGTTTTGGTTCAATCTAAGCTTTGGTTAACAGCTACTTCTGTGAAACTGGCCCTGATGTTTCAGAACTGCTAGTAAGAAAACAAAAAACATCACAGACCCAATGGTTCCAGAACATTAAATAAACCTCTCTCTGTTTAGGTTTGTTACTATTACTGCAGTAATTTATTCATTTTTTATTTTGGGGGGAATATCTGCTCTTGTTTACCTTTTATGTGAATGTGAGAGTGTGGCAAACACGGTGGCACTAGAGTTCTGGCTTTAGGACATGGCTGAGTCGGCTAGGTCATGATGTTTTCTCCAGAAGGTCATGTTATAATGACATTGTAAACAAATGCAACTGTGGTTGTGGAAACTGAAATTCACCTTTCTATGGTAAACAATGTTGATTTTACTAGATGAAGCTTCAAGTCATTGCTATGTCAAAAGAGGAAAAACAACAAAAAAAAAAAACAATAGTTATACTCATGTTGTGTAGCATTATACAACAGTTCTTCCTTTCTATTAAGCTTGTGTCATTGTTTTAAATGCAGGAGACAGTTGAGAAGATGAAGAGCAGCACAAAAGAGGCCTAAATAAGGAAGCAATGATGGAGAGGATGCGCAACATCGACTTTTCTCCACATTTTACTGAAGTTGCGGCCGCGTGTTGTCGTTAAACTGATGTTTTCATGTTTCTCTGCTATGTTAATTATTATACATTTTTAAGTGTTTTTAAATGTTTGTGTTACTGATTGTTAGATTCAGGGGCAATCGGAGAGTATTATAAGATTCCCTTGTGTTCAGTACTGTCATTTTTGATTGTATTACTGTGCCCCTGCACTAGCACCTGGGGCAGTTTTTACTACAGTCTTTATATTTTTACATTTATTAGGAAAAAAAAATGTCAAGTTGTCACTGTTTTGGAATATGGGAGTCACTGTTGGAACAGGTAGGATCATTAGGAGCTTGGAGGATTCTCCTGTTGAAATGAGGGAGCTGTTGGAATGCAGAGAAAGCTGACTGTTTGACACCGAGTGCGCCTTTATCTGCACTAAAAGGGTCTCATGGGTAGAAGGTTAGTTTTAGAATCCACCGGGCCATTTGGAGGGGAGAGTAGAGTTAAGTGATTTTGTTGCCATTTAGAGCTGCCATAGTAGGCCACTACTTGACCAATGCACTTCTCGTTATTTTTCTATGCTTTTTTTTTTTTTAGTTTATCACCAGCCTGACGTGTTTGTATCTTATTGCTAAAGTAATCATGTTTGCTTCTGTGTACAGTATGTTATCAGCTTGAGTTGGAGCTCATCTTGTTCCCAGGTTATGCTCAGATAAGTCTCTCTGGTGCTTATGGCTTTATCATTTCTTTGTTATAATTTCAAGACAAAGACTTCAGCTCTCAGTGTGGAACAGCATCACTGCGCCCAGGTGAGAGCTGATCTGAAGATAGCATGGTGAAAACTGAAACCAAAGTCTTGATGAAGTGTTTGAATAATGTACAAAATTCTCCAGGAAAAACATTAGCCTGGACCCAGCAACAACACTATACCTGTGCTTTCAAAATCACTCTAACAGAAGGACTAGCCTCACTTTCAGCTAAAGTAGCTTAGACGCATCAGTAACTGGATGCATGTACATTGTGAGCGTGTGTGTGTGCGTGTGTGTGTGTATGATGAGTAGTTGGGTTTGTTAAAGCATTTGGAAAAGTCCTGTGTCTGAATTTGATGTTTGAAAATTAAAATCAGTGCCTTAAACCTGCAAACAGCATCTGTCTCTCCCTTTGACTGGATGTAGACAACCCTATGCTACACACCATCGCAAGGGTGAATGTCCTTTACTGAAGTTTAGAAATAAACTAGTGCTTTGTGACTTGATCCCTTGATACGTGTTTATATTAAAGTTGCATTTCTAGGTTAAAACTAAATCTTTTTATTCCACTAAAGGTGCAGAGACTGTAAGGAATATGTATGTATGTATGTATGTATGTATGTATGCCAATAAACCCAATATACAACATGGCACTGTCTCTATATGTTTTGCCTGTCTGCATGTGTGTTATGTGCACTACAACATTAAAACAAATAGAACTAAGATGGTTAAACTGAGCATCCATTAATTTTGGAAGCAGAGGGACAAAATTCATGGTCATATGATCCACCTAACTTGTTAAATGCAGCTAAAATGATCAAGCAGTAATGTTGTCCACCTTGGACACACACCATTTTTAATTCTAAGGTCAACGTTCCATTACACAATTTAAGCAAATAAGTAAAACTTTGCTCTTATAGTACATTTCATTCCATGTGAAAACACACTGTACTGTACAAAGTGTGAATTACAAATACTAGCGAAATAAAGTTTATCTTAAATAAAACATTCTGAAATAATGATTATAAGAAGGAAAGACAAGACGAATAAAACAACAAATTTAAATAAAACAGGATTCACTAAAAAAATCTATTAAAAAGGATAAAAAAAATGAATAAATGAAAACAAAAAATGTAAATGAAAACACAAAAATACACAAGACAAGTAAAAAACAAACACAAAAGTCATTAAAAAAAAATCATGGCACTCCAAGACAAATGAAAAGATACAAATAAAATAGTTTGTGGTAAAATAAACTAAATTCAATCTCTTTGCAAATTTTCTAATTGTGGGACTTAAAAAAAAAAGTAAATTTTAAAAGTATATTTTATCTCAAAATTAAAAGATCAGAATATTTATTGTCATAATTTTTTTTTTTAAAAAAAGGACAATGGAAATATATGTAATTCCAGTTTCCTGCTTTAATGTGGAGTTCTCAATGTTTTACCATTCTCGACAGGAATGATGAACTAAATTCATCTTTTTATTCACAGATCTAAGTTGGCTCACTTCTCTGAAAAATCATAAATTAAATAATTATAACATTCAACCACTAAAATGATTTTTTCTGTTCAAGAATGGAAGTAAATAACTATAAGTTGACATCTTAATCAAGAATGGATAACAATAATAGTTTTTAGCACTAATACACACACACACACACACATAATTGTTGTACTTCACAGAGTACTTTTTAAGTTACATCTGTATATTATCGTATATATTCTTATTCCTTCATTATTACTGTGCCCCCCAACAGGGAGGCAAGGGCTATTGTTTTTGGTTCTGTTTGTTTGTTTGTATGTATGTTAACAGCAGAAATATTGGTTGAATTCATATCAAATTTGGTTTATAGATTGCCAGTGACCCAGAATATTACATTTTGGGAACAGTAGATCAAAGTGACAATTTTTTAATGAATTTTTTTTTAATATTTTTTTTTTCCTGATTCACTTATAATGGGGAAAAATTCACATGCTGTAGCCATAAAACTATTGGTTGGATTCATACCAAATTGGGTTTATAGATTGTCAGTGACCCAGAATGGATCTCGCTACATTTTGGGAACACTAGGTGAAACATTGGTTTTTTTGGGGGTTTTTTTTAAGGAATTTTTAAAACCTTCCCATTTGCTAATAATGGGTGATATATGTTGCTACTTGTTGCTAGGTTTGTTGTGCTTGGCACCACCTATTTATTCTATCCGTCACGGTATTACATAATGTAACATAAGGAGGATATTGCATAATGCATCAGTCAGCAGTTGGTAGTGGCTCATCAAGCAACTTTCTCCAGCTATGCCAGATATATGGTTTAGTTACTGAAAGTTATTTACCTTCTGCCAATTTGGCACACACCACAGCAATAAAAATGTCCATAAACTGTTGAGAAACGCTTCCATTTACTTTTGATTGATGGGAAGGCGAGGAGTTAATGGGCGGGTCTTAAACCAGATTAGCCAATCTGTTATCACGTATCACGTAAACTCTCTCCCAAAGAACGGCTATAGTGTGGAAGCCATCCAGCCAAGCTCCATGTAGTAACTGTAGTTAGTCATCCCTACCACAGTAGTGACCTAGATTTTTTTTTTTTTTTTTGGGCGAGATGCGGTTTAACGTTTCAAGCGGGTGTACAGAAATATCAGAGTACTCGGTGTTAAAACGGGACATTAGCTCCTGGAGCTAACTCGTGTTTTACGGGGGCGTTAAGCATACGGCAAAAACTCGCACAAGGACTTTGTTCAGAGTTGAAATTCAGGCTAAAACTGTCAAAATGGAGACCCAAGAAGGTGCAGCGGCAACAGGCGACAGTGTGCTCGACTTTTCCCGGCTGAATTTGAACACTTTTAGCACTGACACTATAAGTGAAGAGAGGAAAAGGGACACCAAACAGCTCTACTTGAACTACAACCGGCTGGCCACGCTGCCCTCGTCGGTCAGCTTTTTCTGCAACCTCGAGTTTTTGGACATTAGTAACAACGGACTGTCCACCATCTGTGACGGCATTACACGGCTCACCAAACTAAAGACACTCGTAGCGAAGAACAACCGACTGGACGAGTTTTCGCTGCCCAAGGAGTTCGGTTCCCTGCCATTAGAGGTGTTGAACTTCAGTGGGAACCGCTTTGAGGAAATCCCACTCCAGTGTATGAAACTGCTGCGTCTGCAGTCGCTTTCACTCGGTGGAAACAGACTGAAAAGTATACCTTCGGAGATAGAAAACCTAACCAGGTATGTAACAGGGGGTGATAGCACATTTAGCAAACAACAAGAGTGAGAATAGTGTTCTGAACTTTGGTAAAAACTGTTAGGTGGTAAGATGTGGGTTAACTCGAGGTCTGGTAATATAAAAATGATTTATGTTGTGAAGACATTTATGACCAATAATCCCCCCCCCCTCCCATATTGTCTATTTATATAAGGGTTCTCCTGAATGTATTATTGTCTTTATAAAACACATATAACAGTTTGTAGTCCTTTATTCCAGTCCGCCATTAGCTTGGTTTTTCTCTGGAACTTCGTTGGCAACGGAGTAGAACCAGGAGCTGTTGCTATGGTTACTACTTAAAGCTGTAGGCACTGATTTTTAGACGTGGTTCAATATTGAGTGACCAAATCCATTTTATTGAATTCATCAAATACCAAATGGCCAGTTCAAGCTAATAATTAACATAATTAAATGACAATAAAATCAAACTTGTTTGCCTAAGTATAGCTGGATTGATAGAAAGGCACATGGTATATTGGATTTTTATAGATGATTAAAGTGTTTGTTGATCTTGAGTAGCCATATCCTGTTCATTGAATTCATCAAATGCCAAATTAACAATTCATGTCAACAATTAACATATCAAAATGACAACTAACTTGTTTGCCTGTGTATAATTGGAGTGACATTAAGTCAAATGGTATGAACTTTTCAAAGATGTACAAATCCAATTATATTACGACTACATTTAATTCATAAAATAGAAAATTAAATTACATATACTTTATTATCCCCAAGGGGAAATTTGTTGTGTACAACTGCAAAACAAAATGTGCCAGCAGTGCAAATTACAAGCACACATAAAGCAGACACTGAATCACATTATGTGAGAAAATACAGTATATTTACACTAGATTATTACATCTGTCCTGGAATAATACATGAATTAAATTATGGGAAACCAGCTGCACCCAAAATATGGTTATAATATGTGTAACATCCATTTTAAAAACCCTAACAACAGAATAATATGACCAACATTGCTAAAACAAGGATTTCAGTGAGTTTCTTATTGACCAGAGGGTTAGACATAGGAATAAAAGAGAGCCTTAGGCGGTTAGTTTTATGACTGTTAGCTTTAGATCATCAACCCGAGGGAAGCAGCTCACACTCGGAGAATAAGATGTGAGAAGGATCATCAGATCCTATGAGCCAGCAGAATAACACAACTTTCATAGATGGACTAAATGTGCTCATCACTTTCACAGCAGCTTTTACCAGGTTGATGAGTTAGGACATTTGCAGGACTGTAAGACTACCAAATTCACAAATAAGCAATATAGGAAGAAGAAAAAATGGTGCCAGGTACAACAAACCCTGCTCCTTACACATATTGTAGCTTATTTTGACATCGACCCAGCTGATGTTGTTATATTTATGTGTGTGTTGTTGTCAGCATAGACATAGGCAGCATAGACACATTTTGGGCCGTTATAAGTAAATGAGGAGAAAAAAAAGATTGTAAAAACTCATTAAAAAATTTTGAACTTTGACCTACTTTTCCCAAAATGTAATCACCTCTATTCTGGGACACTAGCAATCTATAAACCCAATTTGATATGAATTCAACCACTTGTTTGGCTGCTAGATTGTTAACAAACAAATCAATAATTAAATACACTGAACCAAAAACAATACTCATTGCCTCCTCTTCAGGGGCGGGAGAATAATAGTTTGGATTTCTATAGTGCTTTTCAAGGCACTCATGCGCTTTAGATTTTTAATTCATTATTCATTCACTCTCGCATTCAGTCACTGGTGGTGGTAAACTACATCTGAAACCACACCTGCCCTGGGGGCTGGCTGATGTAAGCATGACTTTTCCAATCTGCTCCTCCCACCAACACCACCACCACTATACAGTCATAGCGTAAGTGACACTGGAGGCAAGGTGGGTGTAGTGTCTCGGTGGAGTTTTCCGTGGGAAATAACCACGTTCATCTCATGTCTTGCACATCTGGCTGTAGCCACACTCTGTACACATTGCCCTTTGCAAAAACAGATTCATTTGTCCTGGGGGTTTTTTGTGTCTGTGTTACAGTCATTTCTCATGTCCTGTGTGTTGCATTTGTTTCTGTTGCAGTCATTTGATATCTACTCCACATATGAATCTTCACTTCCATTCATCAGTTGCATCTTAACCTTTAAAGACCTAGGCTATAACTATTGTTGTGGCAAATTCCAAATGAGTTTTTCTTCTAAATTTGACCTTTCAGAAAACATTTATCACTACTACTTATTATTTAATCCATTGTAGTTCTCAGGGAAAATCATCTATTTTCCTACATTTGTTTACCCTATCATATAGATGTTCTCAAAAGATCAGAAATTCAAGGTCATTATGTCAAAACAGAGAAAACGGAAGTCAGTTTTTGTCTATTTTGGTTATCTGGTTTGGCAATTTCCATCGTGATGAATTCATTTTCAGTCATTTGTTAACTGACTGTAAACATTCTTACAGATTTCCAGGAACTGGCACTGACTGGTAAACATGTTTTCATCATAGGGTTTGTTGACTAC
The DNA here is from genome assembly GCA_029822895.1 of Maxillicosta whitleyi. Lineage (NCBI taxonomy): Eukaryota > Metazoa > Chordata > Actinopteri > Perciformes > Neosebastidae > Maxillicosta > Maxillicosta whitleyi. The sequence goes on along the minus strand of JAPSES010000019.1, from coordinate 4,825,688 downwards.
ATCTGCAACATATTATTAAGTCCATTGTAAAAAGCTTTTCATGGAGTTTGTTAACAGTACATTATGGATAGGTGGACATCTCTCTTCTTAACCTGTAAACACATTTACTGTAATATACGTAGGGGTGGGAATTGATGACAATTTAACGATTCTGATTCCATTATCAATTTTGCTTATCAATCCAATTCCTTATTGATTCTCTTATCTATCCTCTTATCTATCCTCATTGGATGAGGGACTAAAAGAGTATGTTTGCATTGCCAGTCTTATATTTCCATCTCTAGCCGGGCCGCAACAATGGAAAACATAACATATATAAAAGGTACAAATAATAACAGATGATCGTAAGCCGGAAGGCAAACGAATCCAAGGAATCGAGCTACTGGGATCTGATTCACAAAAAAAACTGGTTTTTCATCCCTAAACATATACACACTTTTATTTGTTATGCGTGAATTTGTTTACAATCATCAGGTAAAAACCACTGAAACATTACTGTCAGCTGTTTTCTACAGGCTGTTGAAGATGACGTCAACATCACAGCTCATTTTTGTCTTATCATTCGCTGCTTTACAGTAGCTATAGTCACACTGACCCACCGCCGGGCCAAAGATCAGACAACTAGAGCGTTAAATGTCACACAGAATTGCAGTCATGTTAACCTGTCCTATTTTGAAGAATACAGGGCAGGTGAAGTTAAGAGGCCAATTATCTTGTAAAATTATAAACGCATAGAATTGTTATATGACAGGGGTTTTTGCATTAATTGGAAATGTTCCTACACTGGAACTATACAAACATATCTTCACTGTTCCCTATGGAGTTGGAATGATTTAGTTTTCAGACACATTCCTCTTTTTCTTCCTATTCATACACATCGGTAATCACCTTTGGCCTGACACAGTGATGAGTCCCACTTTATCAAGAATAAATGACATTGCCAAAATCATTTCACAAGGTAAAAAATATTTTATTCTAACTTTATGGGCAACAGTTTATTACATGTACAGTCTGTATAGTATTATCACCATCAGTCAGTGCTCATAAATATTTATCAGTTAAACATGTGTATACATTACAGCATTCCTATTTTTTTTAAAATCTTTTATCACAATTGTTTTGTGACTGACGCAGCCAAAATGAGGTCTCGACTGTTGGTTATATATTTATCAGGAAAAGTGAGAAAGGAGGAGATGGTGTGACCTATTTTATGAGGTGAATATGTCATCACTGGTGTAGTCTACTCAATATACCCATTGTGTATTGCCAGTATTATAATTTAATTGGCTTTTGCTATCTGTGTTATCTCAGATCGGCTCTCTCGCCAAGTGAAAAACCTTTGAACTGAACTGTAATCTAAAAATGGTATGTTTTGCCAATGACACATTTGTTTTCTGTGCCATTTTGCTTCTTGCATCAATAAAAGAAGAAGAGGCAGTGGTTTCAGAGTCGCTGTAGAAATAATGATGCAACACAATGAACTCCATGAACAGTGACTCACTACCAAGGCAAATATAAATTGTTTGTCCTAAAGTTGTGAAAGTACAACTGTCCTCATTTTTGTGAGATCCATGTGTTATGAAAATTCCATTATTCCTTTAACTTCTGTCATATTCCCAAAATTGTAGAGACGTTTAAGAACTGTAACACAATTTAGGAATCTTTGCGGTGCTGACATCTCCTGTTCTTAGTTTTGTTCCATTTTTGTAATCGAGTGATTCCCTAATTTTTTGTGGTCCTCTGCATTGACATGATAGTATTAAATCAGGGCCTAGCAAGCCAATTTGCCATATAAAAACAGATTTTTATTTATTTTTTTCTCAAACCTTGAAATTTCACCAAACATGTTGACTGTTTATTTCTAACTTTATTTCAGGGTCTTGAGCACACGATTTCATCATCTTACTGTAAAATAACAAGCCAGTCTTAACGTGGGATGTGGTTCTTTTGCGCACAGCAGCAGGTTGTCCTCTAGGATTTCGCTGTCATTATGCCCTTTTTATTTATTCGCCCTTTACCTTCATAAGCCTTTCACAGCTCAGCGATGCACGATGAAGGTTGTTTTTACTGCTTCATTTAAGAGCTCATGTGTTGTCAAAAAGCAGTTGCAGTTATGTGGGAAAATAATGAGCTTTGTAAAGTGTCATCTAGAGAGGCCTGTCTCTGGCTGATTGGTGTCACTGTGCTGCTGAGAGCAGTGAGCAGACCCTCAGAGTCTCGGTCCATGTCACAGAGTGGGCTTACTCAGTGCTCAGCCGCCAAGGACAATATAATGGTTTCCTGTCTCGGAGTCGCTGTGTCATCAGTTCCAGCAGACAGATGGCCTGACAGCTTACTTTTGCTGACCAGCCATCCATTGCTGTTTCACTCTCTATTTTAAACCCAATTACCACGCCGTGTACTCTGTACATATAAAAGCGAATCCACAATAGTCCTTTCATGACCTATTACTACACAGAAATGGTGTTATTATGGAGATCTGTGTTAAATATTATTTCTGATTTATTGTAATGTGCTGTAATTTTTCTGAGTGAGTAATGCCATCGGTATAATGAATATCATGAAAATAATATATAAAAAAATGTTTTTCAGTTTCTATTCACATGTTGTCTTTTGTTTTTTTATTTTGTAAGGAATAGTAATCTCAAAAACAGACCCCCTGCATCCAGCTATGCATCTTTAGCTCCCCCCTGTGGTATAAGTTTTAATAGTAGGTCACACACTTCATTTCAAGTGTAACGTGGATGTTGGACTTTAGTCTGACACTCCTTACAGTTTGTGTGTTACTTATTGTATTTGATCTATAATATATAGCATAATAAACTGTTATCTGAATCTGCGTTTAAAGAAAACATTACTTGATATGAAATGTTGTTTTCCTCTCTTTTTCTGTCAGTCTGGAGCTGTTGTATCTGGGAGGTAACCACATCACAGCTATTCCTCCTGAAGTGGCTAATCTTCCCTACCTTAGCTACCTGGTCCTATGTGACAACCGCATCCAAAGTGTTCCTCCACAGCTCACCAGGTAACTGTAGCACCCATTTACATCACATTTCAAGTCTAACCTGTTATGTACAGCAATTACAGATTCCCACTAGTGCTATTTGGGGCTCTGTTGCAAATCACACACAATATATTCCTTCATTTAGGGTAGCACTTTACATTCTTATCAGGTATATAATTCAAAAGGTAATGACAAAAGCAGATCTTTCTGTGCGTATTCTACTATTTATTCATTGAATTTAAAGGGATTTTGTTGTATTGTTTTGTGGAGATGAAAAGACCACTATGATGATAAATTGCACAGCCCTGGACCGAAACTTCCAAGTTACACAATGTGGGATGTGTCACCTGATAGAGGCGTGTCTCTACTATCATGTACTGCGGAAAGAAACATTACCAAATGCTTCTTTTTGTCACTCTAGGCTCTACTCACTGCGATCTTTGAGTCTCCACAACAACTTGCTCACATACTTGCCAAGAGAGATCCTCAGCTTGGTGCATCTGCAGGAACTCAGTCTCCGAGGCAACCCACTGGTGGTGCGCTTCGTCAAAGAGATGACCTATGACCCTCCCTCACTGCTGGAGTTGGCAGGACGTACCGTTAAGAGCAGAAATATTCCCTACTCCCCCAGTGACCTGCCCTCAAACCTGTTGCTCTATCTGAACCTGGCCAGCAAGTGTCCAAACCCCAAATGTGCTGGTGAGAAAATTATATTCAGTGTCCTTATATGCTGTGTTTTGTGTCTGTCTTATAAAAAGCCTGTGGATGATCCATTCTGAAGTTAGTATCTGAAACTGGTGATTCATACAAGAATTTTAATCATATGGCGCAAGTCTGTATTTATGGAGGGCTGGTTGTGCAATGCAGTGACGTAAAGCATGTGATGATAGAAGTGTAGGTTTAAAATTCTGGTGGAAAAGCAAAAGGGATATGAAGCAATACATTCTGAATATACAGTAAACACGGTCAATAATTAAGCAAGTCAGTTTATGTTGTTAAACTGCTTTAACTTACAGAAACTTAGGGTTTAGTTCATGGGAAAATCCTTTTAATCCTAAAGTTAAACAGGATAGTCGTATAGTTTGATATTGGTTTGGTAAACTTCCTCTGTTCCTTTGTCACATTTGTGAAATTATATATCCATTGGCATGTTTTGGCTTTCCTTTGAAACAGACCTGCTATGAAAAAATACAGATTTAGTTTGGCAAAGAAAGGTGCCAGGCATTAGTGTATCATACAACACATATTTTGGAAATGGATTCTTACAACAAATGTCTTTATTCTGTATATAAGCTGCATATATCAATGCCTTGAAAATAATTGTAAGTCATTTGGCCATGTTTTTTTAACATTGCAAAGTACCAAGACTCAAATCCGTCTTTTTTCCTAATCCCTCAGGTGTATACTTTGACTCATGCGTGCGGCAGATTAAATTTGTGGACTTCTGTGGGAAGTACCGGCTGCCCCTCATGCACTACCTGTGCTCCCCTGAGTGCACCTCTCCATGCAGCTCCAACCCACAGAGCGACGCCGAGTCGGAGGATGAGAGCAGCGTGCCAGCTGACCGACTGCAGAGGGTGCTTCTGGGATAGTACAACATAGCACAGCACAGAGCAACCTTTGATTGTCTGCCAGAATCTTGTCAATCTGTCACAGTGTGTAGCGTTTTTGTTTTAAACAGACAAACTGTCAGGCTTTACAGCATACACACATTTTTGTTTTACATACACAGTCTGAAACGCACAAAATGTGACCTTGAACACATTATTTCTACATTAGAATCAGGGTTTAATAAGGTTTACTAGTGGTCTTTTGTTCCTCTCTCCCCACAAGTGTAAGTGTCAAGGAATCCTCATATTTCCCACGTAGCCATTGATGTGCTGGTATAAGGAACAAAATAATGGTCTCTCTCTTTTCAGACCAGTCATCTTTCATTCTACATCTTATGTTTAACATTTTCTGAAAGATTTCTAAAAGGGTTTTGTGGAACAAGACTATTGGAATTTCTCCACACACGCCAAAATCAAAGCTGTTGTGCTATCTAACAAGTAAGTCCTAGGGTCATTTGAAAGATGTCAGCAGTAATGTTGAACTATGACACTACATGCTTCTGATAGAGTAGACTGTGTGAGATGACCTTATTTCATGATCTAGTTCTAGCAGAAATTGTTTACTGTCTGGTTCTTTCTCACACAGTGATAAAAGACCACTTTGATAATCTGTTGGAGTTTATGCAGTACCAAGGTTTTACCATGATGCTGTGGTTGCTGTAGGTTAACCCAGATTATGAATTTTGTGACCAAGTGGAAGAATGCGGGTCCAAGCTTACTCACAGGAAGTGCACGAGGGTGGACCAGGGAAACCTATTCACTGTGTTAGCACGAAAACAATAGCTATTCAGCAAAACACAGTGGCAGCCTCCATGTTTATGTTCAGGACCACTGGTTTTCTCTCGACATAAACATATAGATGTGTGTACACAGAACACACAGTCAGAGAAGCCATCTGAAACCACCTTTGTTGACCTTTCTGCCAGCAGCAAAAAGTACTGGATGATTTTGAAACATGATGTAAGGGTGGGGCATGGGCCAAAGAGGAGCTGATTAAATTATGGAGCAGATCCAGAAAAAGGGATGGATCTTGGATATTTTTTTTCTTGCTTTTTCCAACATTGCAAGGAAGACAATGGTGCTTTACTGAGTGCCCTTCTAGTTTATATCTCAGCTATCATGGAGATAGAAACATACCTCAGTTCTAACAGGAGGTGACGTTTTGTGTTTGGTAATTACATCTCTGCTTGTGTGACGGCCTGGGAGCTGTCATAGCCTCCCAGGTGAAGTGTGTCCATTAGTGAGCAGGAGATCCCTTTCCTGCTTTCACAGTAGACTTTAACATTTAGAAAACAGAGGAATGCTCCTTTATGTTACAGTAGCATTTATACTAGAGCATTTGCTAAGTGCCTTACTAATGACTGCTAATGCTATCGCACAGAGTATGAAAAAATGTGATCTATGCACCCTGAAATGTGACAAAATTAACATGATTTATAAAGTCATTTAAGTGATTTTGTATTCATCTAAAATCACTAAAAAGAAAAATAACATTTTGTAACAAAATAAACTGCTTTTTATATAAATCCTTTTTGAATCATAAAACACAAAATATGAAACTTAGAGAACAGATGGTAAAAAGAAAATATATGGTTATATCTATATTAATTGTACGTAAATGTATTTTCCCCTTTCAGATTATGTAAGTAGACTGTACAGTATATAATAACAGTAACACATATTGATTATAATATTTTTGTCTCTTTCCTGTGTGATCTAAATAAAGCAGTAATATAAAGAATTGTTTATTGTCTTGTTTTTATTAATTTAACATGACCAGGCGCTTTAAAAGGTAAAATATGTTCATATATTTGCATTATGTTGTTAAATGGATTTCATACACAAAAGCTGCAGCACTATCGTCGTGTTTGTGTGTTTGTACATGAACCAGTTCATCCATTCTGTAGCTTGAATGAGACCAGGTTTAATTTGCATATGAAGGTAAATTCATTATCAAAGCTGAATAGTGAGACCATTTCTTTAACCCAGACCCAGGGGTGAGTGCATTCTGCTTTGCACAATCTGGTAATCCTTAAACATCACCTGCCAAGAGCCTGTAACTACTTTTTCCTTTTCTGTCATTTCTTTTCAGCTTTTGTCCCCACCTCAGCGGCTCATTAAATGTCCCCTTTTTTAGTCTTTGTTTCTTTCAGTTTTTCTGGCATGAATAATGCCTAGTTTCACATATTTTATTTGTTTTGAATGGTCTTTGACCATGTCACAGCTGGTTTCTTCCCTCATTTTCACTCTTTCAACACATATATGTATGGGATCTTGTAACAACAGCAGGCACCAAGGAAACTAGTACACTGTGTGGATTAATGTTGCACCCGAAGCTTGTGGGTGTGTGCGCACATTGTTGGCATGTGTTGTGTGTTCCACTAGAGGATGCTGATTGTTAAACCTGACACTAACCTCTGATGTAAGGAGTGAAATCATCTTCAAATTCTTCAACAATTTGGACTTTGTTAGAATCTGTTCTAGCTAAAATTGTCAAAACTCTTAAACTGTGTGCATGTCCTATTAAAAAACAAACAAACTTATTTATCTTTTGGTTATTTAAGCATCAGGTGTCAGTAATATTTACTTCCCTCTTGAGTCATTCAGGACAAAAAGTGCTACAAAAACTTTATAGATCAATGTTTTTCAGCATAAATTTCTTGAAGAAATTCTTCCCTCTTCAAATCTGCCAAACATTCAATAATTTTAAGGATTTAAAACATTTAAATGTCAGATTAGTTGAAGTCCCTGTTTATGAAAAATGCACAAAAAATTAATTATTTTCCATATGACAATGTTAAGGCCTGGCATATTATTTTTAAAAGCAGTCTTGAATGTGTCAAACAGTAAAATATATTGGTTTTGATGCATTATAAGTCTTTCAGGACAAAAATATCCACTTCCAAAAAATGCTACAGATTAATATTTTTTTGTATTCTTTTTGGGCTAATATTGCGATCAATTTAAGTCCTAATCAAAACTATCAAATATTGAATAATTACCTGGATTTTAAAGCTTTAAATGCTGATTTGATTACATGATTTCAAAATTCAGTTATTTTCCATATAAGAAATGTTGGAGGGCCGAGGGATTTTTGTGTGTGTGTGTGTTTTTTTTTGTTTTGTTTTTTTAATTAGTCTTTTGGCCTGAGTGTACTGGTCCACGGAGGAATCCACCTCCAGTCTCTGGGATGACCACAGACGTGTGATTAGCCCAGGGGTCAGGAACCTGCAGCGCTTTCATCCCTCTGCTGCGGCTCCCTGTAGCTTTGGAAACATGAATGAGTACTTCAATTAATTTTGGTTTAGTTCGTTAGTTTTTTACCCTTGGCCACACTGGCCACAGGGTATTGTCATCAGTTGGTTGTCCGTCCATCTGTCTGTCTGTCCGTCTGACCCAAAAAAGTTTGCCATTCAGTGATAAGTCAGACCACTAGGGGCAGACGCCCACCTTATGCACTCCACGGATATCTGTGCATCCCCAGACCACACTCAATGCAGACCCAAATCATACGTGAAAATACATTTTTTTTAAAATGGGATGAATGAAAATGCCTCAGTGAGCCATCATTGGGCATTATCTGTAAAAACCACCAGAAAGTGTACACTTCCTGTCCAGCTTCACTGACAGTGGAGACAATATGCAAATGAACAGGTGAGAGAAATGGAACTAAACAACAATAACTGTCACCAATATTAAGCTCAACCCTGTGAAAATGACCCTAACATTAACGTGAATGTTAAAAATGCAATGTTCAGGTCTTAGTCTAGATTGGCTCTGGGTGTAGGCGATACAGGTGGTTGTCTAGGGTGCCATCTCCTGGAGGAGGAGCCAAGTTACAGACAAAAAAATACAATACAATAAAAATAAATAGATAAATTAAAATATCTGTATAATAAACTTGAAATGCAATCTTTACACTTCCTTTATATGTTTTTTCATCATCATCATCAAGCCTCAACATGACAAATTTTTATTCCACTCATCCCAATTTGTGGATTCTGTCATTCACGTTTACTTCTTATTCACTATTAAAAGTCATGACACCAGCTCACATGATCTCTGAAACATGTTAAATATTTAAACCAGGGGTCCAGGGGCCGGTTTCAGCCCAATGTGATCTCAAGTGGGCCAGACCAGAACAATACTAAACATAATAACCTTTACATAATTATACAATTTTTTTTACCTCCGCCAAGGAGGTTATGTTTTCATCTGGGTTTGCTTGCCCGTTTGTTATTTGGCAACATAACTCGAAAAAGTTATGGATGGATTTTGATGAAATTTTCAGGATTTGTTGCCAATGGCACAAGGAAGAACCCATTAACTTTTGGGGGTGATCTGGAAGAAATCCTGGATTCTGGATCACTTTGAAATT
>JAPSES010000019.1:4784578-4794711 GCA_029822895.1 Maxillicosta whitleyi | reverse complement strand
CAGTTAGACTGAAATAACCTGTTCCAGCTCCAACATTATGAACCACTGCAGTACTGACCCATGGAAGGATCGGAACTGTTAGTGCAGTTAAATCCACTGAATGTCTCCTGGAATCAGAACCAAAGGTGGTTCAGTCAGACATTGCATGTGTGACCTTATTTTTGGCTGGGCAGTGTATTAATCACTGCAGTGATTATCCAATGGAAGGCTCTTACCTACTTGCTTGGTTAAATCCAGGTGGTAACTGTTTTGGCAGTATGTTATCACATTGTTGAATATCTGTGCCTGGGGTGGTCAGGTGTCCCATGTCCCACTTTGGTCAGAGCTGTGCACCATCTTGAGACAATGTCCCACATTTTAAAAATGCAGTAACACATGGGCTCAAACATATGATAGTCAATGTTACATCTACAGTCAGACCCACAAGCATTTGAACACTCATTTTTCAATTGTGCAGATGGATTATTGCCTAAAACATATTGCAGTAGCAACCTAAGAGCTTTTGCAGGTAAAAAAAAAAAAAAAAAAAAAAAAGTAATGTTCTTCTGTGGCCAAGTTACTGAACATCCAATTATCCATAAACAAGCAGCAGTTATGAACTGGCAAAGCATCTCCATGAGGAAGATTGAAGTTTTAGACTTTCTAGATTTTCCTCTAAATATTAAAAACAATCCTAATATTGATGACAATCTTAGTTTGTGTGATTGCTTTTCAGCCTCTGAAAACAGAGAGACTATATTTGAAATGTAATTCCAAAACAGTTTGTGCATAATTTTGGTTAAACCCCTTGAATTAAATCTGAACATCTACCCTTCAATTACATCTTGATTGCTTCATTTCCAATTCACTGTGATGATATACATACATAGACAAAATTGCACAATTTGTGTAACTGTCCAAATACTTATGGCTCCAACAGTACTTGTGTTGCAAATCTAATTTAACTTCATCAAATCACTGAATAAGGTCAAATTTGTGGGTGTTACCAGTATTAACACCGGTGTTCACTACTGTGATGACTATTAGAAGCAATGGGATAAAAGTGGCGTGGATGACTGATCACTCTTTTAAAATGTTATCATACGTTAACTATTTTAATTAACACACCAACATAATGTAACTTATGAAATTTGATCACCATTACCAATGTAAATCAACATTGCACATTAATGTTAGAGGCCTTTTCTTAGTTGCAAAGGGAATATATTTTCAATTTAGTATTTATTTTGTTCATTTTGATTTGATGGTGTGCAATGGGATTTCTTGTCAAACTTTTATTATTATTATTACTATTATTATTATTATTATTATTATTATTATTATTATTATTATTATCATCATCATCATTATTATATTTCCAGCATCAGGATTTGAAAATGTGAAGTAGTGTGAAGCAGTCATTTTAATTTTTTTGAGTTAGATTGACATGGTTGGTTGACCTCTCAGTACAGTATTTGTGACACATCTCTAGCACACATCTGGTTTGTTGGGTCGACCCGGTGCCAGAGGTGTGGGGTGATAAGAGGATGGGTTTCTATAACTAACATAGCAACAGTGCGGCATGACCACCGATGCTCTGTGACAACCGAGGCTATTTGAAGTGACAGTCGGATTTTGGATCCTCATTGGTGGATGAAGTCATCAATCCCGGAAAGCGGACCCGCCCACTGCCCCAGCCGCTGCATGGAAAAAAGCCTTTGAAGTCCTAAGGGGGCGCGGCCCAGCAAATTATGCCATGTGGTGTTCAAGAAAAGCGACCTCATTGGTTAACAAGAGCACAGTGAACGCCCATTTCTAAAGGATCGTCTCTGTGATTGGTTACGCGGGACACCCCAGATTCACGTTTGCGCGTTCACAGTTACCCCATTCCACATTGAGGGTTACGTCACTAGCGTGAACCCTCTTACGTAGAGACGGGGCGATCCCTGTAAGACTGTACGGAAATGGCGTATGAGACGTGCGTAGCGACAAAGACAGCGAGCCCGAAACCTATGGGGAAGGAATAAAAAAAGAAATTCAGTATCGTCGCACTCTGTACTTTAAGACCATCGTTTTTGGAGGAGCTTGCTGCCCCAGGTGTCAGTGGTAGAACCGAATTTTGACGGCAGCGAGGGCAGATTTAGAGCAGCGCAGAGTCATTGAAATCGTGGAGGAAGACTGTGGCAGCTGGCAGATTTTCCGTTGGACGTTTCTGTAGGCTAGGGTATAGCGAGGGAGCCGCCATGGCAGTCGGATCATTGAGCCTCCACATCGGGATATGAAGAGGAACTGCATGTGTCCCGATTCGACAAGAAAACCCTGCATTTTCCTGTGATCCACCGGATCAACACTCTCACCATCTGATCTAACACGTCTTCGCTTTTGTTACATCGAATCCTCATCCATAAAGAAATCGCAATTGGTTTTAATCGGGGGGCCACAGGGAGAGGCCAGATTCATGACTATTTTAGTCGGAGACGTGTCTTCAAAGGCCCGTTGAAAGAAAACAGGGAATATAAGGTAGAAACGATGCTCTGATTGACTGTTGATGGGAAAGAGCTTTATTAGGTGAAACGAACTCGTGTGAAGGATCGTGGGACAAATCGTGGGATCGCTTTCTGTCTGGCTTCCTGGTGAATTATAGTATTATTCATTTACTGTCATCCTTTTTGGATGAGAAGGTTCGGCGAATCGAACAGCCCTGCCGTTTAGCAAGTCATAGTCTCCGAGGCGAGAGAATCAAAGGGATCGGATCATGTCGGGTCGGCCCAGGACCACATCCTTCGCGGAGAGCTGCAAACCAGTGCCGCAGCCCTCGGCTTTCGGCAGCATGAAAGTCAGCAGTAAGTACACCCCTGTAATTCTAGAGCAGCCTACCTTTCTGCATGCACCAGGCCCAATGTGGGCTACACACCCTCGCTACATATCCTGTCACTAACCAGGCTGAAAACGTGTCAGACCAGCATGGCGGTAGCCCCGAGTAGCCCTGTCATGGATCTGTGTCACAGGCTGAGATTGGCTGGGCGGTGCTGAGCGGCTCACACACCGCTGTCCTCGGTGTTAGCTCAGGTCTATGCGCCCTGACGCGCCGGTCAGCCTGACCAGCGTTAGCAGGCCGCGCCGGGCAGGGCCGGGCTAGAGGAAGGTAGAGCTGGCACCGGCCCAGGTCAGAAACCAAGCCTTTTCTTTCCCTGCAGACCCGATCTGATCATCATCCATTTGACTGTAGATTAGATCACATAGTCGTGTTACTACATAGCACCGAAGGTATGCGTAATACAGTTAAAGCGATAGGGTCGGTCTATTACGCAACTGTCAAAGCGGAAGGTGTGCCCATAGTTGACTGGGTTGGAACTGACGTGATCCCGGAGAGGGCCGTGTTAGTGATCCCTAACACTAGTATCGGAATCAGACAGTGTCGCGACGCCTGGATGGAGTGTGACACAGAAAAACCCGGTTCCAGACAGGCTGCAGCGCACAGATCTGAGACCTGCTAACCGGGCCTACCTGCTCAACAGGGGAGCTCAGGTCTATCCAGGGCCATTCATCGATTTTTCCCCGTTAAATATTCCTGTTCCCAATTATTTACTACTACTAGGGCGTTTCATACTTGTGATCCAGAGTCCTGTGGACCTTCTTTCTTTTAACACCATGTGCATGTGAGCATAAGTTGCAGCTGTATTTTCTCCAATACAGTGAGATACATGCACACATTTGAGCTTCTGTGGAGCTGTGCAGAAGAGAAATCCAGTTTTGATTTTCTTCTTACTATGAATCATTTAGAAGTTATCTACCTAGCTGCATTGTAGCTTATATTGCATGGATGCTCTCATTTGGGTGTGAGACCAGAAAGAGGCTGCAAGGTATGTAGGTGTTCCTTCTGGGCTGTGATCATGTTTTGTGGTGCTGAGGTGGGTCCCATGGCTCTCCTCTGGACCTGGGCACTAGAAACCACCCAGTGGACATGCATATAGACCCACTTTTCCCATTCCAAACCTAGGTCTTCTCTTGCTGAGCATATCTGAGCATTTGAGCTGTGTTGTTTTTCCTTGCCAGCTGTGCTTCTCAATAAGAACAGGATGACACTGAATGCATACGCTGCTGAGTTAGTGGTGAATACAAGACAGATCTTGTGGGCTTAATATTGCATGAGGTTTGCACCAGTGTTGTACTGATGTTTCTTAAGCTGGAGTCGGTCTTCATGACTCATCTGCTTCGTCTTCATGTTATTATCAGTCGTTAATGGCTGATTAGGTATTAAATAGATTGACTTATTCAAGCCATGCTTTTAAGCTTCACAGTGGAAAGTACAGCTCAGTGTATGAATCATTTTATGTAATGATCAGTCTATTATAGTACCTCAATCAGGGCAAGATGTTCGCTTTAAAACAAAGGAACAAATTTCTTTATTTTTAACTGTAGCATTTCACCTCTTGCTTCTATCACGACAATATATTAAGCACTGAAAATCCCACAGAGTGCAGCTCAGTGTCAAAGTTCAACCAAAGGACTATAATGTACATAACATATGGACAAAAAAAATGACAGAAAACTTGTTTTAGGCACCAACATGAACACATCATTCTGTTTTCTTGAAATGAATCTAGACTAAACTTAATGAAGCCTTGAAGTGAATATGTTAATTAGTGTTGGTCACAAGTGGAAAAAAGGACCAGACCCTTATCACATATCTCATCTGATCTGGGTTGGTGTAACTTGATTACAATTGTGGCAGACATTTGCTGACAGACTGATGCATATATTTGTAGGTAATATGCAGGAAGTATCAGCCAATAGTGGATTTTCAAAGTCTGATGTAATAATGATAGTTTGTAGTAGAAAAAAAAACCCAATGCTAGCTGTTAAATCTGCCCATATCAACCCCTGAAAAATCATTTAATTAAGTCAGGAATTAAATTTGTTCAACTATTACAGACAGGATTAACTACTGAACTCAAAATCTGAGTCAAAATGATAAAATATAAGCTGGGCTGCACAATTTACTAAAAAAAGCCAAACTAATTATTGTTGGGAATATTGGTTTTGCATTTTCAAATCAAGTCTGCTTGGCTTGTTACTGTTACATTTAGGAATATCAGCTTTAACACAAACTTAAAGTAGTGATTTTCATTTAGCATATTTCTCTTTTTGCTCAGGGTCACATTATTACCATACAACTGAATGTGTTTATTTTCCCATTTTTGCAATTACTTCACCCTAAAGCCACCTCATTCTGGACCTTTAGACCTTTATCAATTATTTATTTGCACAGACTGATGTTGATTATGATTTCAATTTGATTAATTGTGCAGTAAATACATACTGAACATCATTAGTAAATTGAAAACATTTGGAGCTGATTCTAGATGCATCCATTCAGTCACTCCCATAGCAATATGCATTACATTTGTGGATACAAAATACCAGAAATACAACATTGTGATTGCATTCAGGGTGTGACAATGCAATGGCTAAGGTGTGGTTAAGTTTAGGCACAAAAACAACTTGGTTACAAATGATCATGTTTAGCTGTAAATGCAACTAAATCAAAACAGCAGGATGGATATTACCATCAGCCACTACTGGAACTTATTGGTATTTCATAAGATATTCTGTTGGTGATTGATACAGTAGTCTATGTTTTTTCAGCCAAAATCCATAATATTGGGAGCAATTACCCTTATATGGTCAGTTTCTTAGAGTTTTGGTATCATAGTTACAGTACTTTTCCATTTGGGTGTGTTTATGAAACTGGGTTCATTTTGGTATCTGGCTTTTTAGACAATAATCAAAGAGAAATCCCCCCCCCCACACACACACACACAGGATGTACCTAATGATGACCTCATAAAAAAAAAAAAAACTCTTTCTCTAAAAAAAATTAGTGAAGTTTAATAAAATATTGGTCCCAAAAATAGGACCAAAATTGGGATATGAAAAGCTACCTAGGTGTCAATACATTTGATCTGGAAAACATGGCTTGAAATGGTCTTATATAGCACTATAAATAAAGACACAGTGTTAAATTTGAAGATCCGAGTGGTTTTTCTAATCCAGACGTGTGGGTTTTCCATAAATCTGTCTCATTCCGGGTTTTGCGTTTAACCCATCGTGTCCACTAGTATTACGGAACCTGCCCAATTGAACACAAATAAATCATGAGTGATTTTCTAACAGTGGTAATGTTTGTGAAACACTCTGCCTTGCATCATTAGTTTGATTCCCAAAATGTACCAGTGAGAGAATACAAAAGATAGTTAAAAAAAATAGTAGCGTGTAATTTTTGTGTCCTATTTAGCATGTTACATGCAGATTTTTATATTAAAAAAATGCAAAAAAATATTAAAATGTGTTTAATCGGAAAATTTTCTTTATATATTTTTATTTTTTGCTTTATCTCAGTAAATGTATATTTTTTTAAAACAGACCAAAAGTACTTCCAAACTTCCTTCATAACATTAGTCTACATCTGGTTTGAATTTTTAGTCGCATGTCCTGTTTTTAGGGACCAGTTTCATAGAAGGACCCACTTATAAACTGTAATGCAGCATCACATAATAGACACTTATAAGTTAATGTGAGTTATTAACTGTAACTTCTGTGTCTGGAAAGATTTTTTGGACACTGTTAACCAACCCCAACAGTAATCAGAACTGAATCCTCTGGAGGGATTTGTTGCATCAGCTGCTGTGTCATGATTGTACCTTGGACTGAATATCTCACAGCGCCACCATTTTTCCTGTTGCTATCTGTCCACCTTGTATGTCACCTATCGTTACCCCGATTCACATCAATCACACTCAAACATTCACGTTATCTTCGTGTGAATATCTTGGCTGATGATCTTAAGCAGCTGTAGCCAGGGTGGAGAGAAAGCTCCGACCCTACCTACCCAGGAAGGCTGAAAGACACACATATGTGTACTACATACATTCACACACCCACACGAGCACTCTTTGGTTTTGTTTTTTGGGGTGAGGCAGCTGGCCAAGAACAATGAGCGGCTTGTTGAGCATTTCAAAGCTCCAGCTCTTACTCTCTCCTTTTTCTTTTCCACTTCCTTTCTGTCCTTCTCTCACATCTTGCAAGCAACGATAGGAATGAAATGAATCAATTATATTCTTTGATTCCAAATGAAAGAGGATCACTTGCCGACGAGTAGTGTCAGAATCGCTCAGTATTGGATTTTGGAGGGAAAAAGACATTAGAAGATCGTCAATCTCTGGGTGGTCTTTTGGGTGAGCAACCAAAGGTCTGCAGGCTACACGCTACTGTGATAACTCAAAAACATGCACTTGTATTGTGCCATTTCAGAACCACAGTAGTACCATGGAAGTGCTTGAAACTAGAATTTATAATATTCTCCTATTCTGCGTAAAATAGCCTCAGATGTTCAACTAACTGAATTATTATGTAAATCATCCAACTTCTAAAATATTTGTCTGGCAAAAGTATTAAACGTTGAGCCTTCACTAACGGATCTGATCCTGTTTTTCAGCTTTAACTTCAACTAAGCATTCACTGTTAACTGTTTACTGACCTTGCACTGTGGCTTGGAAG
Organism: Maxillicosta whitleyi; assembly: GCA_029822895.1. Taxonomy (NCBI): domain Eukaryota; kingdom Metazoa; phylum Chordata; class Actinopteri; order Perciformes; family Neosebastidae; genus Maxillicosta; species Maxillicosta whitleyi. Next base: position 4,787,172 of record JAPSES010000019.1, on the reverse strand, counting down.
TTTTTTTTTTTTTTATCTCAGGAGATTCCGTGAATGTCTTCCTTCTGGTTCTTTCACAGCGTCATATGGGCTGATTCATTGGTTCATTAATCACATGAGATGACACTGATCAAATGTTTAATGAACCACAGGAATAAGCAGAATTTTATTTTAATAGTTGTTTTGACAGTTATGATGCCAAAGAAAAGTGTCACCTAAGCCCTACATTTTTTTTGTTTGATTGATCCTGGTCCATTATTTATTTATTTTAGTTTATCACTTTGACTTAAATGTTCAGGTCAACACTTTACCAGTCCCTAATTAGATCAAAAATGTTGTTTTTCTTTTTGGGTATCAGTGATGATTGGTTATTGACTTTTTTTTTTTTTTTATTGACTTTTTGTCTTATAAGAATCCACTGTTGGCCAAACACCTACTAGGATTAAGACCACGACTTTAACTCCGTCTCAAAGTTCTCAAACATTACATTTCGTCAGCTTTTATCATTTATTTTAAGGACAGACAAAGTTTAATTGTAGGTTATCGCCTGGTCAGTGATGTACCTTCTGGCCTTAGTTCACGTATATGTGATGACATTTTCTAGAGAATTTTCGCCTACAATTTAGAATCCATAGTTGATCAAGTTGAGCAAACCAGGGCCAAATCATCTGCCACCTCCATCTACCACAGATCTTATGTTGGAATGTAACTCTCTTCCTTCCAACACTATTCTGGATTGTCCACATAGCATTTAGCAAACTGCAAAAGGGTAGCAACCTTCTTATTATAGAGTAGCGCCTTCCTCTTTCCATGGCTGCACACACACACACACACACACACACACAGTATTGGTGTTCAGTGTTCTCCTGATAGTGAGCACATGAACACTGAGCCACAGCTTGAAAGCCTGTTAGTGTCCTAGAAGTTACCCTGGGGTTGATTGTAACCTCCATTACTTGCCTTCCTCTTGGGGTGAACCTTCTTAGTTGACCTCTCCTATGGAGGGGGACAATGGAGTTGAATCTTCTCCATTTATACACCATCTGCCTGACGGTGGAGTCCAATCTGTTTAGAAATCCTTCTGTAACCCTTTCTAGCCTGGTGAACATTAGTAATTCTAAGGTTTTCAGCAATCTTAGGTTTCTGAGGTGTAACCTTCCAAAAACCTTTGTTGACGAGATTACATTTGGAGACTGGCGACCCTGGTTGCTGTTTTCTAAATAAGATGAGACCACCCAGACTTAGACCTGATTGTTTTCCCTTTGATTGAAATGTGTAACTCTGATACCCCTGTCAGATGATCGTACCACACACTTTTAATACACAAATGTTAAAGATTGCAGAATTTTCTGCAATGAATAAATATGTGTGTCCCCTATGTTTAATTGGATTCTCTTTGTGAAAATCTGATTATGTTTTAGTACATATTTGTGCAAAAAAAACAACAACTAAATTCTAAATGGTTCGGAAACTCGGTATCTCAATCTAAGCGCTATTTAACCAAATATGAGTCACCGTTGACATTCCTGTGACTGGACGTTTCAGAAATTCAGTGAATTATCTCATCAGCATTGCAACAGTGGGGAAACACTGCACTTTGCACAATAGTGTGTACCTATCAACCCCAAATGTGCTTGTGTTTGCAGTCAATTTTGCTTCAGTCCTCAATAGACCTCCACTGGGTTTTCGCTGCTGGTACATTTACGTTATTCTTTACCACCTTAATAACAGTTCAGCAGTCAGTATTGGGGTTTTCCCACTTTTTTAAGAAGGCTTAGGTGTTGTCTGGGTTTGAAATGATTTGAAGGGTGTTATTCTAATTTTACATTTTGCGCTCAACCATTATTTTAAAATGATGGATATAACACTTGCTGTAAATGCAGTGTTGTCCTTGTGATGAGGGGAAGGACCCCCCTGCATCACTTTCAACCAGTGATCATATCAAAATATCAATGAGGTGTCCATGTTAGGGTTCCTCCTGCAAAAATAAAAATATTGAATTTTATGCAATTTAGGCTTTATAATTTACCAAAATCTACAGAAATTACAAAATGCTCCACCCAAAAAACTTTAACTTTGTAACTTGCTAAAGAGGACCAACTGCAGCCATTAGATGTAGGAAAAGTCATGTGTTCAGTTTTGATGCTATAAATTGATAATATAGTTATCCGTCTTAGGTTGTGTCCAAAAAAAATTGATTTAATGGTGGATATTTTATAATAGGAGGGAAACCCCTGAATACATGGTGTCCATACTGTACGCATGCTTGGAAAATCAATAAAACTAAACCAATAATTAAGTAATGCAGACTTATTATGAGTACGCTTGAAATAAGAAAAAGGCAAATCCAACAGAATATTTATAATTTGCGTTGAGAAAATAACTATGTCTAACAGTCATCTTTTATGTTTGTTTAAGGCTTTAATAATCACACTTACTATTATCCCTCATTTTGCAGTAATATTAACTGTTACTGTGATTATATCAGTGAAGCAAACCTTTAGCTATAACTCTGAAAGTGAATGAAACATTCTGCACAAATTCACTTGACTTGAACAGTTTTTTGTTCCTGCAGATGCATTGCCTTTGTGATATTTTTCAGCAATGGAAATGGC
>JAPSES010000019.1:4771397-4784478 GCA_029822895.1 Maxillicosta whitleyi | reverse complement strand
TCCGTTAACATACCAGGCACGTTCTCAGTTGGTTGTTTATGCGTCATGTAACGTTAGCATACCGTACACTTATTCAGTCTGTTGTTCCCCAAAAATGAGACTTACACTCCAGTGTGACTTATGTATGTATTTTCCTTCTTTATTGTCCATTTTATGGCTGGTGCAACTTGTACTCTGGAGCGACTTATAATCCGGAAATACATCAAAATGTTTACTTTTTACAAATGAAGTTTTAATTTGAAAAAATGTGAATAATCTGAACAAATATGATCAACCTGAAATGTCATCAGAGAAGTAAATACAATTTGTAAGTAAATATTTAGTGCTTTTGTAGATCCACTTTGGTTTGTAAGCTGTACGCATGTAAATAAGATGAGGCATAATATTAAGATTGCACTTATTTTTCTTCAGAAATCTCAGCTCATTTTTTTTTGTAGATGTAAATATTTTTATAATGTCATTTAACTTTTTAAACTCTAAAACATAAGGAAAAGTTTGGAGTTGACATTATTCATAGGTTATTATTTCATTATTTTTCAGCCCACATATTGAGGCTTATGTGGAACCCTGAACTAAAATGACTCTGACAGCCCTGTTTCCGTCTGTCCCTGCTGTCTTCATGTCAGCCTGGTTCCTGTCTTACCTCTGCTTCACCAGTTCTGTTCTCTGGACCATCGGACTTGTTCTTTCCTCCTTAATGGTCCACCTCTGCCCCCCAGGTTCTTGGCACCCCGACTCGAGAGCAGATCCGTGAGATGAATCCCAACTACACCGAGTTCAAGTTCCCCCAGATCAAGGCACATCCTTGGACTAAGGTGAGTCAACAGGTACAGGAGCCCTTTTCCTTCTCTAAGATCCATCACTGCCGCATCTCTCCATGCTTGTGTTGCCAAAACGACACCTCCTGCATCACAGCTGCTTTGTGTCTGCTTTGTCACCTAAATCATGAAGATAGAAAAACACATTTTTCAGGGGTTTCTCAAAATGTATTATTGATTTATTCATTTTAACTCATTATTCACAACCATAGAAGCAGTGTTTTGTGGCACTGTACAGTTTTAACAGACTGTAAAGATCTGAGTAGAGACTGGACCTTTTCCAACTCATTCCCACAGTGTATAAACTGAAGAGAGCTGGGGCTTTTCTGTAGATGCTTCATGTACGAGTCCAAATGTTCACTACTCTGGTATATCCCAGTGATGTGTAAAACAGTCAGGGATTTAATAACACGTTCACAAATTTGCACAGCTGCCCTGCGTCATATCATAGTATATCATCCAATCTGTCACGTACATTGTCCATTTCATTGAACTACACTGATGCTTATTTTAAGTTAGATGAAATGTCAAACTGGGGCAGTTTTAAAGGATGACTGCTTCTTCCTGGCTCCTCCCACAGCCCTTCCGTTGAGTGAGAGTTATCCAATTTATTTAACCTTTATTTTACCAGGTAAAATCAATTGAGAACAGGGTCTCATTTACAATGATGACCTGGTGAGAAGTCCCAGCAGACAAAAGATAAGTTCAAAATAAAAACAAAGCAAGACAGAACAGACAAAAGGAGACAGTACAGACCAATCTAAGACTGAAGGGGCAGCACTGAGCCCTTTTAGGTTACCACTACAATTAATGCAATTAACAGCCATATTCATTACATATGAGTGTTTCTATGAAACTGGTCCCTAAAGACAGGACAGAGGGGCTAAAAATGCAAACCAGATGTAGACTAATATTATGAAGCAAATTTGGAAGCACTTTGGCTATTTTAAAATAAGTATTTACTGAGATAAAACATGTTTTTTTTTTTCATGTAACACATGAAAGGGACACAAAAAATATGCGCTAAGAACTTTTTATTCTCTCATAGGTAAATTTTGGGAATTGAAGTAAATATACAAGGCAGAATGTTTCACAAATGCCCACTGTTATAAAATCAGTCAAGATTTATATGTGTTTAAATGGGCAGGTTCTGCATGTAACGCAAATAGAAACCTAGAAAGAGACTGCCAATTTATGAAAAATCCACGTCTGGATTAGAAATACCACTAGGAACCTCAAATTTAACACAGTGTCTTTATTGACAGCAGTATATAAGACTATTTCAAGCAATGTTTTCCAGATCAAATGCACTGACACCTCGGTAGCTTTTCCTGTCCCAATTTCGGTCCTATTTTTGGCCCCGATATTTAAAAAAAAAAAACTCATTAATTTGGGGATGGCTCAGAGCAAGAGGATAATTTATTTATTTATTTATTTTTTGCATTTATCTGAGGTCATCATTAGGTACATCCTGGGGGAAAATATGTCTACATTTATTTTATTATTGGGTCTAAAAGCTGTCAAAGTGTCAGATACCATGAACTCAGTTTCATAGAAGCACTTAAGCTGTGAAAAGTGTTTCATATGATGCACCAAACATCAGTTCTTCCTCCGCTAACCCCATGCCATGTTCCATGTGATTAACTATACTGAAATGTCTCCAGTCTGTCTTCATGTGGTTGCTGTCCGGTGTCTGACCATGTATCTCACTTCAGGTGTTCCGGCCGCGTACGCCTCCAGAGGCCATCGCCCTGTGCTCCCGCCTGCTGGAGTACACGCCCACAGCCCGCCTCACCCCACTAGAGGCCTGCGCACACTCATTCTTTGACGAACTGCGTGACCCTAATGTCAAACTGCCCAATGGGAGAGAGAAGCCCTCCCTCTTCAATTTTACCACCCAAGGTGTGCACAAATTCTGCTTCAACATGTTAAAAGCAAACAGAACTTATTTTATGTTGAATGAATTATGTGCAAATTAAAAGCAAAAGAAATGGAAGAATGAGTAGACATGTGCACACATCTGTCATACCCTGTCCACACTAACACTGATAGTTTGCCAACCAAATATTTATTTTTTTAAAGATTTTTTTTCGTCTCGTCCAAATGTAAATACCTTCCAAAGTGAAGAATGCAGATAATTTTTATATGGACGAAGAAAATGAAAACATAAAAAACAACGGCTTTGTACAATCATGTCACTTGAATCATCAAATATAGGACATGGAGGTGTAGCCTGCAGTAGAACATGGTAAATGTATAAACAGGAGCTAGAGCCATGCCAAATCTATATAATAAAGATGACACTTTAAAAACAAACCTTACAAGTAGGGCTGGGCGATTATGGGAAAAAAAATCATATCACAAAATTTTTTTTCATATCAGACTAAAACCTTATGTATCACAAATCAAATTACTATTTTTGCCAAGCTTCAATTTTCTGTTGCTCATAAATTAGTGGTGAAGACTTTGAAGAAGGATTTAAGTATGATTTATATTGAGGTTGATCATGACAGATGTGCTGAAGAACATTATCCAACTGTTTCAGATCAATAAAACAGTTCCATATATTTAAAACTAAACTAAAAGTCTAAACCTAAACAAGTGAAGGCTTTCAAGTTTTAAAAGAGAACGCAAACAAAACGGACCATCTTCACCAAACAATGCGGGGGGTATATATACGTGGGGGTGCCATCCGTAACTACCATAAACCGAAAATGAAACTTAACGTGCTTTGACCTTCCGACTCCCGGCTTTTAAGCCACACCCTACTTTCCAGTTACGTGGTCGCCAGAGTTCTTTGTTATATTTCCTCCAGAGTGAACACTCACCACCTCCCGCTGCAGCCCAAACATTAGCGTGTGCTGCAGCTGCTCTTATTCTTGTGCTGTGTGCGTCAACCTAACTTGACGTGGCTCAAGCGTGATTGGTTCGGTACGGCGATACTTAATTATGATTGGCTGTTCTTATGTCTGTCAAAACATGGACGAATGAATTCTATCTAATTCGAATCGCCTATGTCTCATTTTTCTATCAAGTAAAAGTTGTTTTACAATATATATATATATATATATATATTCATTCATTCACAGGTAGTCCTCGGGTTATATAGTACCCAACTTACATTATTTTGACTTTACAGCGCCGGAGTCTCGTCCGCTATTACTGTACATACGTACTGTATACTGTATGTACAGTATCTTATTTTTTACTTTATTTTATTAATATGAAGTATAATACATGTAATTGGATAGTTATTTACAGATTTAGGGGGTATTTAGGGGTACTAAAGGGTTAATTTCGACTTATTATTGCCCAGCCCTACTTATGAGTAAGTTCTTTAGAGTGAATAGTAATGCCAGTTGTGACATAATATACCTGACTATTACCACCTCATTCACAGTTTCTATAGTGTTAACATGTAGAGACTTTTACCAGATTCTGGTAAAAGATATACATTGTACTCAGTGGCATTTCTTAGCTCAGTGCTGGTTTTATTATGGTCATAAGTAGTTTTGTCATGACATGAGCCAGTACCTTTATTTTTTTTTTTTCCCTCTGTCTCTAATTTTTAATTTAAAATTTTTTTGTTTTGTTTTGTTTTTAGAATTATCCAGTAATCCCTCTTTGGCCTCCATACTCATCCCTGCCCATGCTCGCAGCCAGGCCACCACCTCTACCCCAACCAACGCCTCTGCCACCACAGGTTGTTTAACTAGCAGCTCTATTTATTAGTTTTATGAACGGATTTTCTTCATTTTCTTCACTCATGGCCGTAAAGAGAAGCTAAATTAGAAATGTAGACTTTCAAGCCTTATTCAGACTGAAGATTCACAATGACGGGAGTTAAAACTTGTTGTGACACACCAATGCAGGATGCAGAGATGGTGTGTTGTTTCCATGGAAACAGTTGTCAGCTTTTCAGACTTCTTTGTAACCGAATGTAAACTGTAGTGAAGTAAAATATGAGTGATAATAAGGAGTGTAGTATTGATGGAAAGTGAAAATAAAAACAAGTGAGATGTTTCAGAATTTGTTTCGTCTATTCCTGTGTCACCTCAGAACAGCTGATAAAAACTGTGCGTCTGGGTGACAGATGATACAGCCCATAAATACTGAGGAAAACATACTCTATATAAAACTATGCCTTAAAACCAGCCTCTGGTGATTTTATGACCAGTGACACCATCAACTGGTTTGGGTTAGGGTTACCCTGAAATGTCTTGAGAGGTCTTTGTGAATCCAAGGCTGCGTTCACACTGCAGCTAAAAATGGCCCAAATCTGACTTTTTCGGACCCATCTCTACAGCAGAACAGCACAGATCAGACCCAGGCCACTTTGATATGTGATGCAAAATCGGATACATATCAGTCTGAACGGTCATTTAATCCAACTTTTATGTCATTGAAATGTGACAAATGCTCCCGTAAACACAGCGATGCATGTGATGTCACACCCCGTGCACGCGTGGGGGGGTTACTTCAGGACCGTAGACTGTTCACACATGAATCTGATAGAAGCTCCATTTAAATTATAATGTGAACAAAATTAAAAATCGGATTTTGATGAAAAAAAAAGTCAGAATCGAGCATTGGCCCCTTCAGTGTGAACGCAGCGTTAGTCTGAACCAGGCTTCAGTCTTTGTCGTTTCTTCATCACGCTGCAGAAAAACATTTGTTCCCGTCCGTCTGATTATGTCCTCTTTTTGTCCGTAGATGGCAGCAGCACAGAGCGAGGTCCCAGCACCACCACCGCCTCTGCCTCAGCCTCCAACTCCACCTCCTGAGCCCACAGACCACCTGCCCCTCCCCGGTCTCAGCCCCAGCCCACGGCCTCTCCATTGCCCCGGTCAGGGGGCTGCGCTCTGCCCTGCTCTACTCCCTGACAGCAGCGGAGCGATGCTGACGCAGTCCGGGTTCAACAGCTAGCCAACAGCCCCGTGCCACAACCACAAACCACCCCCACCTACCTTTCTTATCCCCAACCGGCCCCTCATCCAGCTGTTCGAACTCTTATTCATCCTCCGTCAAAAATGTCCTTCCGTGCCCTTTCAACAGGGAAGCAAAGCGCAGGGCCAGAGGTGTCGTCGGCTGTACTAAAGATTCAAGTACACTGTACATGTATACACAATGCTAGCCTGCTAATGTTTGTAAGAGGACAATCTGTAGAAAAAAAAGTCCTAAGCTGTAACCCTTGGCCCTTCCCTTATGGTGTTCAATTTTTCTGCGTCCTCATCCTTTGACCTCTGACCTCTGTGTCCCCTGGCCGAGCCCCCTCCTCGCCCCTTTCTTGGTTCCTCCTGTAGTGCATGGCCTGAGTATGGTTAGGATCACCCGTTGGGTCAACCCACCCGTTCACTTTTTCCACCTCCACTTTTCGCAGACAAGGCATGAGGCTCACGCACGCGTATACACATTCATAAACACAGTCACACACCTGGATGCATGATGATCCTGATGTATGTGGAAAGAAGCAGTCCACTCACGGGGGTAAAGTTTGGACACTTTTTTTTTTTTTTTTTTTTTTGATTGCCTGAGGTTGTTTTTAAATGGTAAGCAAACTGTTTTTATTTTATCTTATTTTTATTTTTTGTATTCCTGGGCAGATTTGGATTGCCATGTGAGATGGATGTGACATGTATCTGGTCCTGTGTGCTTGTATAATATATACATACAATACAAAACAAACATGCATACATAACACAGTTTATATATTACTTTTCCTTATGTATAAAAAGTATATATAGATATATGTATATTAACTACAATGGTTCCGAAATCATTTATGGTGAGCTCATATCTGGCAGAGCAGCGGCAATATTTGCTGCTGCCTAATGACAATAGAATTAGATAAGGTGGTGTTTTGTTTCTTTGGTTTTGCTGGAGTGTGGTTAGATTCCAGCATTCACTTCCTGGTTCTCTTGCGTTGTCTGTATTTAAGGCTGTAGATGGATTTAGGGCATTGCTCTATTCCTTGTCTTTGTACTGACTCTGTAACAGTGTTTTCTGTGACAGTGCAGTGTCCTGACAAAAAACAAAACAAAAAAAAAAAAATCATCTTCCATGCTTCCCCCCACTTCTTCCTCCCGTCATGATCTTCCTCTCCGTCTGTCTACGTGAAGAACCGAAGATGTTTCTTAACTTTTCTTTACCTTGAATCTCCAACAAGTCTCTGGCGGCTGTCTTCTGTGAGGGGCGCAGCAGTCTCCAGACCCCGCCCACCGCTGTCTCTCGTTCGTCGTGACCACTGACTGAAGTGTTAGCCTAGCTTTTCTTTCTTTCTTTCTTTCTTTCTTCCTTTCTTTCTTTCTGCTCCACCTGCCGCACATAGAGCCACTCGGTACAGTCCGTCTTATTTACAGAGAATACTCACTACATTTAAAAGAAAAAAAAAAAGAGAGAAAAAAGCTGAATTTGTATATACAGTATAAATGCTCCTCACCAAAATTCTGACTTGTATGTTTTTTTTTATGTTGTTATGTTGATTATTTTTTCCATGTTGTGTTCAAGGTATGTATATATGCAGACCCATGTACTGTTTATGAGCAAAAACAAAGATGACAAAGGGTAGGGAAAGAAATGAAAAAAACATTTGAAAAAAAACAAAAAAAATCAGGGCAAAACTGATGTTGCTTATGGATACTGTAGATGATGATGATGATAATGATGATGATGATCAGCTTTATCCAGCCATATGTTCAATCTTACCTGTACAGTACAGTAGAAGACAGCTGTATTATTGTAACAAGAACTAGTCATGTATAGTGTAACTATAGTTTGGAGTGCCTTTGCTTTCATACACCTTCGCCTTGTTCATCACCCCCACCCCACCCAACCCTCTTCACCCTTGTATTGTGACTCTCCCTTTGGTGCTGTTGAATGTCCTGCTTTCCTGCAACACACACACACACACACACACACACACACACACTGACATCGCACTGTTGCACCTGATTTTCTGACCCCTCCACTCACACGTGTTTCCCTTTTTGTCATTGCACATTAAATGTAATATACAGACATTGTTAATTATAAGGATATTCTCCTTAGCTGAAGATACAGTAGACAAGTGTTTATTTTAATAGATGTTAAAGGTTTTATCTTGGACACACATGCACGCACAAAACATGTATACCACAGTCCTGGCACAGGCTCCGGGGCATGAAGTGGTTGGGTGGGGTGGGAGTGTTATGGATGGCAGCAGGGGTTAAAAAAAAAAAGGCCTCTTATACTGTATATAAGATACAGTACAGTTTCTGTATTACTCACAGTGTTGGTTCTGTTACCAAAGCCAAACTATGATGTAGTTGTGATGAGCCATCCTCAGAGGCAATAATGTATTCTGTCTCTCTCTGGTTATTCTGTTGTTTCTTGTCCTCTTGCTTGTTCTCCTCCCCGTCTGTGTATCCGGGGGGAATTCAGTAGCACCTAAGGGGTCGAGTCATGTAGCCTTTCTCCCGTCTCCTGCTTGCTGTAATTTTGCATTCATGAACGTGTTGCTATCCTCCACCAGAACGTTTGACCACTTCACCCTACCCCTGATTCCAGTTCAATAAAACCACCACAAAGGTTACCAAAAAAGAAGAAAAGCACGGACATATGCTGGTAAAATATGCTAGTAAAATTGATTGTACTTGCATATGTACTAGTATAACCTGCTAACTGAGTTTTACTGGGGTTAAAGAAAAGAAAAATCATAGAAAATACTACAAAAACATCCTGTATAACAGTACTACTACTTGAATGCCTCTGTTTGTGACTGAAATTTTTATTTCTTTTTTTTGTTTTGTTTTGTTTTTTTTTTTTCTTTTTGTTCTGTGAAGGTATGCTAAATGTGCGCCTCTGTAAATATTCCCTCTGCGTGCTCTGAGGAATAGTTCCCTGGTACTGTAATTTGCATTAAATAAAGAGTAGGTTAGCCTGGAAATGATCATAGCCTGTATGTTTTGTCTTTTTTTAAGTGTACTTGAGTCTGTTTATATAGAGTATTTACATCCTCTCTGTGAAAGTACAAGTAAAATACTACAAGTACAGGTTCTTTTCTTATTGAATCTTTTTTTTTTTTTTTTTTAATCTCAATAAGTCTTTACTGGATGAACTGTTTTTTCTGTTTAACAAGATAAGCAGCAGCAGAATTAACCAGGAAACAAATGTACAAATACATAATTTAATGAAATACAAGTATTAAATGATAATAGTACAAGTATTACATTAAAAAAGGGCAACACATCTAAACCTCGACCTCCATAATGATGCATCTATGTTGTGCGGGGGTGTCAAATGGATGAATATGTGAGATGATAAAATGACACGTATGTTTTTAACAGTAAAGGGTCAAAATCATTTTAGTTCAGGGGCCAAATACAGACTGATTAAATCTGAAGTGGGTCAGACCGGTCAAATAATGGTAAAACAAGTACAATAAGCCCCGCCCCTCGCACGTATTGTAGTTTATTTTAGCATTGATCCAGCTGACGTCCTCATGTCTGTGTGTGCTGATGTCAGCATATCAGTTGCTTCTATATATGTGCCAAGGTAAATTGAAACAAAGTTGTTGTTTTTTTTTTTTTGGGTGGGGGGGGGGTTTTAGACATTTGAAATTTCACCCATTATAAGTAAATGGGAGGAAAAAAAGACATTAAAAATTCATAAAATTATTTTAACTTTGACCTACTTTTCCCAAAATATAACCACATGTATTCAGGGTCACTGGCAATGTATAAACCCAATTTACTATGAATTCAACCAACAGTTTTGCTGCTGGACAAAGACAAACAGAACTAAAAAACAATATCTCTTGCTTCACCTTCAGTGGGCGGGGTTATAACCTATAAATAATGGCAATATTTTAGTCTTTAAAAAGAAAAGTTACATGAAAAGGTTTACATTCACAAACTATCCTTTCAGAAAAAATGTGAAAAACCTGAAATTGTGGAATTGGAAGTGGAATTTCAGTATTATGCCTGTTGTTAAATGATTTGTGCCTTCGTAGAGCCACTGTGATGTATGCTTTGTAACACACGTGCATATAAATAATAAACTGAGGCATAATATTGTTAAAATTACACTTATTTATCTGAAGAATTTTCAGGTTCATGTTATTAACTTGTTTTAAGGGATAGTTTAATGTTTTCATAATATAATCAACTTAAATTTTATTCATAAAGCACTTTAATTACAATATATGATATGTTAAGAGGTGTCAGAGTGAGGTATTAACTGCCAAAAAAATTAACTACAGAAAAAAGTACTTAAAACTGTTCTGAGCTTTTATGAACATTTACATGATCACTAAATTAAATATAGGAAAATATCTGATTTATACTCATAACATGCAAAATACAAGGCATAATATAATAATAAATGGTAATAAATCATATAAAGGTTAGATATAGAGAAAATTTCATTTGGGAACTGACACAAAAGTAGCACTGGGTCTTTATGGGTTAAAAGCCTCAGGCTGTTTAATAATTTAACACGTAACTTTGTTGTTCTAATCACTTAAAAGTGTTTTGTTGTAGATGTTTAAGGATGAACATATTTTTCACACTTTCTACTGGTATATTTGTTGCATCCCTGCCCTGTGAGAATGTCTAAAAAGTATATTTTTCATGAGCTCATATAAAAAAATATATATAAATAAACATATGTAATCTAATCCAAGAGGATTTTCCCAAGTAAAAATGTAAAAGTAACTAAAGCAGAAGGCAGAAAATGTGCATAATTCACCTGTGATGTTGTGGAGTAGAAGTGTAAGTTTGCATAAAATTCAAATATACACATAAACCACAAGTTCAATGCATCACCGAAGCCAATCAAAATATTTCCAAAGTGGAAAAAAACAGAAGTCAAACCTGTTCAACACTTTTAATACAGTACTTTGTCTTAGTTTGACCACAGTGAGGCAGTGTTCGTCTGAGCTGGAGAATCTTTAACACTTTTATTTCCCAAAAAATATTTTACAATAACCTCAGTAGCACTGACTTCACTGACAGATATCAACAGTAAAGAGTGTTTGTTTGGTTTTTTGTTTGTTTTTTTAAACTACTTAACTACTTAAATTCTCATACACTCTTAAAAAATAACACACAAGCAGCAGTAATTCACAAAAACATAATAAAACACAACAGCAAATAATACAAAAAAAAAAAAAAAGATAATTTATACTTTGAGGTTAAGATAAACACTTCTTCAGATCGTCATGATTTTGTGCAGTTTAAGAATATCGAGCATCTGAAATCCACTTTTTTTCTTTTTAACACAACCTTCTGAGACACAAGAAAGTAAACGTTTTGGGATTTTTACATTAAATAATCACCTGATTGGAAACAGCATGATGTTTTGTTTGTTTGTTTGTTTTTTATGGAATTTCCTTTCTTTTGGACAGATTTTTTTTTCTTTTTTTAAGTAAACTATAAAACTCTTGTCCCCTACATAAGACAAAAATGCATTGCTGGGTCTCAGGAGAATATACAGTATGTCCCCAAAAAAAATCCATCATTTCATCACCTGATAATTTGTTTAAAATTTGTTTGTGGTTTTTGCTCAAAAAAGTGTAAATATTTTAATTGTTCTGCTTTCAGGTATAGACATGCCGTTCACTGCAACAGAAAAGGCGTTCTGTGTACTGACGTGCATCCAAATGTGATTGCGTAACGTGAATTTGTTTCACAAACAAGTGTCAACAGATAAGCAGTTGTGGTATATACTGGTGTGTGATACTGCATGTTTTGGTATCGATCTGATACCAAGTAAATACAGGGCCAGTATCACCGATGTCAATACTGATATGTTTCAATAATTAATGTAAATGACCAAATTTCTATCTCTAAATCTCAACTTTCATAATCTTTAAGTGTTTTGTGATGTTTCCTTTCTTATTATTAAATAGTTCCAACCCGGGACAAAATTAGGGCAAAGTTACTTTAATACTTTATTATCAAAATACTTTTTTTCAGAGACAATAGAATAGTAACAAAACTGTTTTTCTCCATACACGATTGCATGTATATATTTTTTCTTACATTAACAAAGTGCACAAAATGATCACTGGGAAACAAATGAAAACTAATAGTTTTTTTCAGCTAGTGTTCAGAAACTCCGACACAAAAGTTCGACCAAAATTATCCGTACCTTATAGCCTTTTTACAAATTATTCAGATTAGTGTTGTCTCATTTTCAGTCTGAAAATCTAACCACATGCCATTCTTCTGCTATGTTTCATATCTGTGCATGCGCTGGTGGGCGGGTGCACCTGATCTGGCGGCTTGTTTGTTTCCTTTTATGACGGAACAACATTGAAACACAAGAGGAGGGAGGAGAGGCGAAGGGCACCCGCTAAGACAGGAGCAAGTCTGGCAACCCGGCGGTCGCCTCTTTGACGAAACCATAGCAACGTACAAGAGAAAAACTGAAAGTACAGCATTGATACCATCTGATACCAGTATCAGTTTCAAGGGTGGATCTGGGGGGGCACCTGCCCAAAAAAAAAAACCATGTGAAAAACGTCACTACATGGCCCCCTACACTTTACTGGACATGTGTTATTATTATTATTATTATATTATTGCAATAAATTTTATGGCAACCCACCACTGAGTTTATAGTCTGTCCGTTCATGGGGGTGGACCTGTCCTTCACTCCTCAGGTTTCTCTTTTCATACTGGGTTTTTGGAGTTCTTCTTTGCTGAGAAGGAGGGTCTAAGGACGGGGGGGTGAGCAGGACATTATTTAACTTCCTTCATCTAATGTTTATCTAACTGTTGTTTAACCCTGTGAAGCCTTGTGGGGTAACCTTGTTGTGATATATGGCTCTATGAATAAAACTGAATTGAACTGAATTTGGTATCGATACTATCCATATTTGGGTCGATCCACTCACCACTAATGGCATAAGAAATTTGAAGAGGAAGGCGGAAAAAAAGGTTCTGGATGGTTTTAGAAGAAGTGGTGAACCAAGATCAGGAAACATTTAGCGAGGGTTAATACCGTATTTTCTAGACTATAAATCACTTTTTTTTTTTTTTTTCATAGTTTTTCCAGGGGGGCGACTTATGTGTGAAATTATTAACACATTATTATATAATTTCACATGTTATTTTCACACTACACCACAGGAGGGCGCT
Organism: Maxillicosta whitleyi; assembly: GCA_029822895.1. NCBI lineage: Eukaryota > Metazoa > Chordata > Actinopteri > Perciformes > Neosebastidae > Maxillicosta > Maxillicosta whitleyi. Next base: position 4,771,538 of record JAPSES010000019.1, on the reverse strand, counting down.
CTAGGCCTGTGTTGATAATTTCAACATTAGCGGTAACTGACGTAAGTGACGTAGAAGAGGAAGTCCCGCCTCTTCTACCTCCGGAGTGGGCGGAGTTGTTTCAAAGTGACACCGAGGATGAAGATTTGATTGGATTTAGTG
>JAPSES010000019.1:4735764-4771297 GCA_029822895.1 Maxillicosta whitleyi | reverse complement strand
CCATTACAGAAATGTGGATTTGTTCATTTCTTTGTTAGCAGCATGGAATTCACATTTCTTTGGGTATGTTTCCAGTGCCAAGAATCTAATAAAATAGATAAAAAAAAAATGTGGGAGTAATATTGCAGGGTGTCAGTCACAATATGTGGGGGAACTGTGCTGCTTGGTGGAGGTTTGCGCTTTCCTAGTTTTATCATGTATTAAAGGGAAAATGGGGAACAGTTTGTAAAGTTAAAATAGCCAAATAAAATGAAAAAAATTGCTGATTAAAAACACGTAAATTCACTGTAACATACTTCATATTCATAATCTGAGACATTGTGTAAATGATCTCACTCTTAAAACAAAGGAACCATGTTCATCTGCTGTCATATTATAAAAATCACCATTTTAGGTTTGATGATCAGTGCTGAAATGTTTTATTAAGACAATTTCTGAGATGATCCTGTTATTTAAAAACATGCAGGACACGTTACTCTTTTTTGGTCATTTTCCAGGGACAGACCAGTTCTGTCTTCTTCTTCTGTTCTTTTGTGCTGTTTTTCATATCCATAACCATAAAATATCTGTAAATGGCGTCAAATGATAATAAAGCACCATCAGTTATCGAAGGCACATTTTGGGATGGATGACATTTGAAACATATTATTGTAAAAGTCAGCCAACTCCTCAAAGTTCATATCTCTGGTTTTAAATCACACAAGTGTCTTTGTTCAATTGTTGAGATGCTACCTGGGATCCAAGCCTTTGGATCAGCTAAGGTATGTGAATTCCTGCACACTTAAGATCCATAAGTAAATATCCGCCTGTTTTCAATTCTCTGTTCTCGGGGCTGAAGGAGGAATGCGATGCACTGGAACTGAGAACATTTTTGTTGGCAGGGAAGCATTTCGCCACAGATATTTTGGCCTTTATAACTTCTGCATCTTCTCAGAGTTTTAGGTAGAGTGAAATTTACCCAGTCAGCTGGGACTGTAGCACATGTTTTGGGTGGGAAAAACCACAACAGCAAAAATCCTGATAAGAATCCAAACAGCATTAAGAAGAGTTTTAGGAATTTAGATGCATTTGTTTTCACAATTTACTACAAATGTCATCACATTAAATCTGTTCTTTATTCTTGTTGTAATATAACATATGAAGAATGTTTTATTGAACAAAAAATAAGGTAAATATAGTATATATTATAGAATATTCAAATAAAATATGTATGTAATTGGTTGTATTTCATTACTGTCATATCATTTTAAAGAAGAATAAATGAAAACACTAATATGTATTCTGGTGCCGATGGCAAAGATTTCTGTGTGGTTACACAAATCTTATCTCTGTACACATGTATGGTATAAATTGTCTCGGTTCATTCTACAGATGTTTGTGGCTCAATAGTTCTTATTGTTCTACTTCTTTCCATTTAAGACTAGTCTTCTTTCTGCTCCTTCTTATTCTAGTATGGAGGATTAAATTGTTTTTTTGATTTTGCAGATGAATGAAATAAAGAATAAAATGAAATGTCTGGTTATCTATTGTGAGGTTAGCATATTTATTTATTCTCCTCTCTCTTCTTCTGTCTTTTATATCTTATTCTTGTACTTTTAGAATGAAAACCCCTTTTTGATCACACTTTCCTATATCTCTCTTATTTAATAGTTTTCTTCTAGTATGTTAGGACTTCTATGTTAGGATCTATCTATCTATCTATCTATCTATCTATCTATCTAGTTTCATTTTATGCATCTTTCCAAAAACCAAGTGAAGATGCATGACGATTTTCCAAATGTCATAAAATGTCAAGGGTTTAATGGATTTCTGTTACAAAACTAAATGTTCATGTCAGTTCATACTTTCTATAAACAGTATGGAGCTGAGTGGGAGTGAAGAAGGGGGCATCATTCAGAGTGGGATGGGGGTGGAAGGCTGATGTAAAAAGTCCAAAAAAAAAAAAAAAAACACTTTAATGTTAATTTTGCTTCATTACCAAAAACACCTACTGTACTGTACAGTTCAATTTCAAACAAAAGCACATCTGTTTGCTGTGAAAACTGGAAAAGCGAATGAGCAAAAAGAGAGCAAGACAAAGCACAGAGGGAATCACTGTGTTCTGCAAACACTGACACAGTCATGCATCAGGACCTCGCTCCCTGCCTCCATCATTCTTTCAAACGCTCCATTCTTCACATGGACACACTGTTCTGTGTTGGTGTGTGAACACATCGGCTGACAGTTTAGCCTCGCTGCCATATCATGAAAACATTAGCCGCAGAAATCAGGAAGAAAAGATCAACATTCCGGTCTTGATCCCAGGAAAGGTCCCAGTCTTTCCTACTCACTATTGCTGAGGTCAGTGCAGATAAAACCTTTTTCCCCATAAGGGCTGTTCTATCTTCTACTGACAGCTCCCTGTAAGATAAAACCATTTCTAAACATTCAATTTTTCACTAAGTAAAAGGATGAAAAGTGATGCTATCATCAAAGAGAGTAACTAAACAATCACAACTGTATCATATCAAAAACATCTCTTAGCAATGAATATGTTTATCTTATATATTTGTCTTCAACCCTTTAGGGAGAACTGTGTCAGCTTGATAAATTACCTTGAAATTTGGTAAAGATATTCTTCTGTTTTTCCTTGTTTTTTTTTGTTTTTTTAAATATCCAAAATCAATCAATAAATAAATGGTCTCTAATCTAAGACTTATAACACCTTTCCATTTCCCTGATGTGTTATTTAGTAGTTAAAAATATGTGATGGCTTCCACTTGTCCAGCAGAGGCTGGAATAAATCAACTAAAATATCATCTGTATCTACTTTATTTGACAATGAACCAAACTGAGACAAATATCTTTAGCATCTAATAAATCATTAATATCTAATAAAGTGTTTCTAATGCTTTGTTGCTAGCTTTACACAATTCAATTTAAGCCCATTATAACGACTATCAAAGCAAATAAACACCTATTTCATAAGTCTGATCCTTGATGCAAGATGCCAATTTCTTGTAAAAGTTTGTAATTTGATCTTTTCTTTATAGGGTGCATTGGACTTGAAAGTGAAATGCATTAGTTTCACCAACTGACAACTAAGCATGAAATCCATTAAATGTTTGTAAACCGTTAAGGAGAAAAATATGCGGAAGTAATGCTGTATGGTCTAAAGGCCAAATGTATTATGTTTTTATTACAGTTAAGGCTAAGGTTACATAAACTCCTGATCTGAATACAGAAGGTCAGTCTCTAAATTTTAATCAATACACACACACACACACACACACACACACACTTGTAAACCTAACATAATGGGGACACCACTTTCCTGTGGTCCTACAAGTATTCAAAAAAATTAGATATATAATAAAATTTTTTATGAACATCACTAGTTATACACACACACATTGCAAAAACCATCACATGTGGTCTATACCCTGAAATTCACACGCGATATAGTTCTAGTCATTTTAGACACGTTTCAGTGCTAAGTTTTTGTGGGGACGCATTTTTTGTCCCCTTAAATTTTTGTGTCCCCAGGATGAGACTGTGTATTCATACTCGTGTCCCCACACAATAGTTTTACAAACACACACACAGACACACACACACACACACACACACACACACACACACACACAGTTAGCTCTAGCCTTTTCATTAGCATTAGCACCTTGTACAGTAGAATAGGAGTGAAGGCACTTAAGGACCAACTCCAGGTCTTCATCAGTATCACAGCGAAGGACACTGACAGAAGACTTAACCTCTAAATAATGAATGTGACACCAATGGATTTTCTGCTTAACCCCTAAAGACCGAGTGCTACTTTTGTGGCAGTTCCCACATTATTATTATTTTTTAATATATTTACCATTTCTTAAGCAATTTGTCACCATTTATTATACATTTGTTATGAAATAATCCTCTGTATTTTGTGTGTTTCCAGTGAAAATGAGGTATTTTCCAATATTTCATTACTTGAATCTGATTAAATGTGGGGGTTATTATAAAAACATGACTTTTTCAGTAAAATATATCATTAACTGAACATAAAACAAGTTTCTACGACCGCTGTTATTTGTCAAACTCCATGGGTTTCACTGGTGAATCAATGTTGTAGAAGATCATGGTGTTTCCATGGTAACTACGGAGCCTCTGAAAATCCATAAAGGTCATATCTGATGACCATGAAAATATTTTACACCGATTATTTACATGGATTGATAGGATTAGTACATTAACAGGCGTTATACATTTTCGATCAGTAGATGCGCTTGATGGCTAGTGGATGTTTGGTTTTTGTGGGTTAAATGTGATTTATTTCTCAATAAAAGTCTTTGAAACTTATGTCATACTAAGTGTATCTAAAAAACAAAACAAAAAAACTTGACCATGGCCATAACTGTACTCTGCATCTAGATACTATGCTGTATAAACATATGTACAGTAGGTGGAGTTTGACTTTTCCATAAAAACATATTTACCATATGTGGAGAGGCAGACCGTGGAGCCCTTTGGCCCGTCAGGATGGGTGTGGTACAGACAGGTGTAGCAGCCCTCATCCTTTATCGCCACAGGCTGGATGGTGAGCTGGCTGTCGGACAGGGAGGTGCTGAGCCACACCCTTCCCTGATACGATGGTTCGATCATGGGGTCGCTCCGCTTGGCGAATGACGCCACCTCACTGGAGAGCCCCTCCGCTGATGTGTGCTTCCAAACAACCTGCTGCACCTTTTCAGGCAAACCGTAGGAGCATGAGAGGGAGGCTTTCTTCCCACTCACTGCTGTCTTATTTCGGTCGACAGTAACTTGCGCTAGGAGCAAGAGAAGCCACAACAAAAAGAGGATGGATGACGGAAAAAAAGATAAGGGAAAGAACACGGAGACAGAGGGGGAGAAAAAACAAGAGAGTTAATATGGAGAAATATGAGACCACCAAACAGAAACCAGTCACTGGAATCTGTAACATCTGTTTCTGGTTAAAGCAATGAGCCTTTCTGCTCCCACTGCTCCACAGCTTTTTATTAACATGACTGGCTGCATCTCTACAGTCTCATCAACTTGTGTTCAGAGGTTGTATCGGGGTTAAGAAGGCTGTGCACACACATAACTTAGCGGTAAATCCCCACAGTAGGTTGATACACAGGTTTGCTGGGAGGACTTATTGTCCCTGGAGTCTATTTGAGCATGGTTTTGTTTAAAGGGTGGGTGCGAGGGGCAACCATCCAAAATCATTAAGTCGTGAAAAACCAACAGAGATTGAACTGAACCAGAAACAAAGGGAGAAATAATGGAGTTATGACAATCCTCTGGTCTGTTAATGTAATACCTCTTTTTCATAGTACTGCTAAATTTCAGTTACTCGGTTTTACATTTCAGGTATTGTGATCAAGTGCGTCATTCTGGATATATGAGGTTCTCAGTTTTTCACTTTTGACATTTCTCCCATCTAATTTATGAGGCAGGGTCACTTTCTTTCATCTGTTATGGAATCAAAAGCATATTTTCACCATCCATCCCATCGTCGGCATTACTGATCATGTGGACAATATGGTTTCTAAAATCGGTAACTTATCTAATAAGATGGAAATATCTCAATTAGGCCAATACATACTTAACACCTAAGTAATAGTGTTCTTAATTATGGTTTTAAAGAAGTGATATTTGTTTGTTTAATGGAAATGTGCATTCTAAATCATTTCCCTGTGTTCTACATAAACTATAAATGCTGTGCCATGGTCTGAATTCTTCATTAATTCAACTCCACAGGTTCATCTTCACCAGAAATGTTGTTTTAAGTGCTGGCCCTTTAAATACATACGACCCCACCCCCTCCAGTTTCTTGGCTGTGCTGCTCTGTCCCATTAAACCATCAACTGAACTTTTTAGGTAATCGGCTCAAAGTTTGGACATATTTTCAGTTTTTACTACAACCACTGCTGAAATGCTCATCAGAAGTCCTGACCTTATATGTGCAAATGTCATGACGTAACTAGTTATAGATGTAACAAATTAAGCAAGAATTAAAGCAGGTTGTAGAAATCCGCTCATAATAAATCCACTCATAATCCACTCACTAATAAAAATGGGTTTAACAAAATATGAGCCCATTAATATAATAAAGTAATAATCAGCTTTAAGTAGACGAAGATTTTACACACTGGACATTTAATCGTCTGCTGGAAATGTTAAATGAATGTATGGAACTGATAAAGTTAAAAAATGTTAAAAAAAAAAAAAAACAAACAAAAAACTTCTTTTTTGATCAGAGTAGTTTCTGGCTTTTACACGACTCAGTTTTGGATTGAATTTGTTTAGAACAGACCTTTGTGCGTTCTGCTCAATTCCTTTTTTTTTTTTTTTTTTTTACAGATTTACATAATTGTGCTTTTTGGGCTCACTGAAGCATCCATCGCCAATTGTTTGTCCTCATATAAATGTATTTCAGAGGTCTAGTGGTAGTTTGTCCAGACTTAATGAAGGCTTCAATGAGAACGTCTATAACACATGTTTTTTTTTTTGTCGCAGCTTTTAACTTATTTCTAATTATTCATGACATCAGAGAGAGTAAAGAAAGTCTTACAGGTAACAGTTAGACACGTCTGTCCTTGCTGTGACCCAGACGGATGCATGTCAAAGATGCAGGTGTAGCAACCTTCGTCACGGAAGCCCACCCTTTGTATGATGACAGCAGAGGTGTCCTTCGGGGAGGGGCCGAGCTCCACATGCTGCTGTCCACTCACACTGTCCTTGTCTCCGGGCTGGTAGCTCAGCAGGGTCTGGTTCTGGACATCTATCCACCGCACCTGCCGCACAGTCTCACCTCGTTCCCTTGAAACAATGCAGTTCAGAGTGAAGGGCTTGTTCACCGGAGCTTCCAGACGTGCCGGGGTTGTGACCTTACCTGAAACATTTGTAAAATATGTTGATGACATGCTGGATAGTCTGTAAATCCAGTCTGGTATGATTTGTCTGAGATGATGGACTCACCCTGCAATCTTCCCACCATCAGTAGGAGAAAACACACTTGCAGACCTTTCCTACAACAGGCCTGGATCATCATCTTCATCATTGCTCATTTAACAGGGAGAAGAAGGAGTGGAACTGAGATGTGGACAGATTTCAGTCATTGTAACTCAAATCACAGCTTGAATTCCTCACCATTTAAACATCTCAACAGTGACTCACAAGAAACACCACATCATTGTAATCCTTATTAAGGGAAACTATTTCTCTCTTTAGGTGCAATTGAAACTTGTTAACCTGCACTAAAACATGCAGACAAACAAACAAACAAACAAATAATGTGATGCACAGATATGGAGATTATGCAGTTACAATGTATTAAGATCTGCAGATAAGAAGACATTAAAGCATTAAAGTTGTCATCACTCTTTAACTTGAGTATTTCTGCCATATCACAGAACATATGATGAATATCTCTAAAACGACCAGCTATAAACAGAAAAATAGCCTGTAAAGTTAATATAGTGCATTTAGCTAGACAACATATGTCAAAGTAGGAGATAGTTTTTCATCAATTAGGCCAAACTAGGAAACTCCCTTACACTGATAACACCCCAAACAGATCACAAATCATTATCAGAGGGGGTTACTTACCTCTCGTTACTGTCCTAGTCCAACAAGATAAAGTCAGTAAATATTCTAATCCAGCAACATCTCGCCTATCCTCATGATCCAGCTGCGCCTTCGAACATCACTCCAAACTATTTTTACCCATCCGAGTGTTTTCTATTCTCTGCACCACCAGCACAATGAGGACCAGCAGGCTGCGGCTCCAAACTTCTGTCAGCTGGACTCAAAGTCCTCCTCAGACTCGGCTCCGGCAGTGTAAACAGCGCCTACTAGCGTCACTTTGAGCCATCACTGTAAGGGGCAGGTGCAGACCCATATCTGATTATGAAGTTTCTCGCAAAGACAAGACTGTTGCAGTTTTGAATGCGCTTGTGTCGACCCCTGCTGGTCAATATGATAATTACATAGATATGTCATCAATTACAGCGTTCATTAATTGATATTGTTCGTATTTTACACTTATGCAAAATATATATATATACTTATAAATGTTTATTTTATTGTGACACTTGCTTTGAAGCAATTCAAAATCGTAGTAATATTTTTTTTTTTTTTTTTTTTTTTTTTATGTCCGACGTCACTTTTATGAGACGGAAGTGTTTTGGTCGGACTCATTTTAATGACGTACCTACCGGGACTGTCGCGTAATCTGACAGTTGAACAACAAACGCCTCTAAAATGAGTTTATTAGGTACATAACAGACCTTTTACGCTAACGTCGCATTATTTTTTTATGGAAATGAATTGACTCTGTCTGATACTCTTCTAATCCCGTGTTTCGAGCTTTTGACGAACCAAAGAGCCGTTAAACAGAAAACATGTCGTTTCTGGTGGATTCAGTCATTATGTTCACCTCACAGGTTGGTTCACGCTTATTTTGGACAGGAATAGTAAAAGTGTGCGTATGTGGGTTATATTGACAAGAGCACTGCCTTTTGTACGTATGGCATCACGTGTTTTAACTATTATTCAACTATTTTCTGTGCTATATATATATGGACAAAACCTAGGTGAATATTGCACTGTTTTGTCTAAAACAGTATCAAACAGATCTATTTAAATTAAAATATGACTTTATTTTTAAACGGACTAATCCCAGTATTAAAAGTCCACAATTAACAGCTATATTCATTATTGATTATGTTCTTGATTAATCAATTATTTCGTCTACATCTCAGAAAATGTTGAAAAATGTCAATCATTGTTTTACAAAGTCCAAAGTGACATCCTCAAATGTGTAAATTGATCCACTCGCTGAATATATGCAGTTCACTCTAACAGAAGAAGAATCCGATAATACTGGAATGTAATCATTTTAACCATACACTTGAAACATGTATTCCAAAAAACGTACAAAATGTTTTAATCATCAAAATTAGCTTATGATTAATCTAATTGTTGACATTTCAGCAGTCATTGCCTCTCATTTGAAGTCCTTAAAGTTATTTGGTAGTAGGATTAATATATATGTATGTATGATTAATATGTATGTATGTATTGTATTTTGATCATTTTCGTTGGAGGTCAGCAGTTATGAATCTCACTATCACATACTATTAGTACTTTATCATCATTAATATCTGGTGTTTCCTTTCAAGGTTCGTTTTATTCACTGTCAGATGGAACACACCATTTCTCCATGTTTTGTGGTGTTACTTCCTCATGGATATTATTGCATGGAACAAACATTCATTAGCTTTTACTAAGGGCTAAAAATCAACCATCAAATTGATCATATCACCCAGACATTTTAGAGAGCCACTTTTTAATTTATAAACTGATTGTCAGCAGATAGAGTGCATTAAAGCTACAAAAGACCTTGGTGTTTCACAGGAGAAAAAAGAGTCTAATCAGGATTAGGACTTAGATATGTTATTTTTTCATTTTACATAGAATATTTAATAGCAGTTTATTTCATACATGGTGCCGCAGAATAAAAGTTGTATTTGAGAGTAATTCCATCCATTGATATTTGTTTAATTTATTATTAAGGACTAGCGGCGATATTTACATTTTTGTCAGTTATACACAAATGCACTCTGAGATGAGTAAATTATCTCAGCAAAAGTTTGAAGTATGGAAGGTTAATGTATGTATCATAACAATAAATGTGACTGTGATATTTATTCAAAATAATTTTTCTCCGTAATCTTCTACAGGTGCTGTTCTTTGGATTTGGCTGGTTATTTTTCATGCGGCAGCTTTTCAAAGATTATGAGGTATGGTATATTTATTTACTTATTACAGGATTTCTGTGGAGTCACAAAAAGTTATAAAAAGTCTTAAATTTAATAATATGAATTTTAGGCCATAAAAAGCCATACAAACATTTGGATTTTCCATTTAAGGTCATAAATTACATTCAGCCACGTCTTGAATTGATATGATCATTCATTTATTGGTGCTATCAAGAAAATACCCCGGTAGCGGGATTCATTCATTTCGCCCAGTGACTGAGTCATCGTATATTAATATTCATCACTAGTTTCATTCACATTTTTTAGTGGTTTCTCTTTTTAGTAGTCTCTCTTTTTAGACTCCTTTTAGACAATTTCTCTTAATATTATATTTGTTTTACTTTTTAGTCTCTTTTTAACCTGTAGCCCTTTGAGATCCTTGGATGTAAAGGGCAATATAAATAAAATATATTATTATTATTATTATTATTATTATTATTATTATTATTATTATTATTATTATTATTGGTTTCGCCTGTAGTTCTGTCTGAGGAAATTTGGGTGATAACATGGTGTTCCAGAACTACAAGGTCCATAATGCATCAGTACAGGAAACAGACTTACCGGAACGACTTTCACAGAAACCGGCGTGAAGAGAAAGTTATTTTTCATAGTTCATGTAGGTCATAAATTTAAATCATAATGGTCTTAAAAAGGTCTTAAAAAGTCTTAAATTTAATTGACTTAACCCTGCAGACACCCTGTATTATTATTTTAGTCATGTAGGCATTCATTTGTTGTCAGTAAAATGCCATCCAGTGGAGCTGTTTGGTTCACTAATGCTTTGTTTCCCTTGGTTGTGTTTTGTTCTTGTTGACAGGTGCGACAGTATGTTGTCCAGGTGGTTTTCTCTATCACCTTTGCTTTTTCATGTACCATGTTTGAGCTCATCATTTTTGAGATTCTGGGTGCCTTAAGTAGTAGGTAAGTAATATTTTTGGAGACTGTAACTGTTTTATTCCAAATGAAGACTCAGAACCTTTACCTTGTGTTACAGTTCCAGGTATTTTCACTGGAAGCTGAACTTGTATGTGATCCTGCTGGTTCTCATCTTTGTGGTGCCTTTCTACATTGGGTACTTTGTTGTCAGCAACATACGTCTGTGTAAGTTCAACAAAATGTGACCAATGAAAAATAGGGATGTCCCGATCAGGTTTTTTTTGCCCCTGAGTATGAGTCATTTGATTTTTTTGTATCTGCCGATACCGAGTCCCAATCCCGACATAAACAAATATTTTTTTTTAAAAGTGCCACCGTTTTTTGTAAAGTGCTTTTAGGAACTGCACTACTCATCCCTCAGTACAAAGTTTCACTGAAGGAAGTGTATGTTTTTCTTAATGAAAACCAACATCTCTATCTTCATGTTAAGCCTACAACATGAAACATACGCCTCCTCTTTTCTTTCCTCATTAGCACCAAATGACACTTTCTGGGTTTGAGCTGCATTAACTCAGAACATGTGTTGATGTTTCTGTGCGAAGTCAAGACTTTCACTCTGTGCCAACGCATAGATAGATATAACAAGTGTTAATAAAAAAAAAAATATATATATATATATATAATAAGAATATACATAGACACAAATACGAGTCCTGATCGGGAGATAATGCCCGATTCCGATCGAGTCCCGAACCATGTGATCGGGGCCGATTTCCGATTGTGTGATCGGATCGGGACATCCCTACTGAAAAAGCACTATTGAATAAATGACACAAATGCTGATTTTCATTTAGTCACAAAATCTGTGTATCTGTGTAGTGCACAGACAAAGGCTTCTTTTTGCCTGTATGGTGTGGTTCACCTTCATGTACTTCTTCTGGAAGTTGGGGGACCCATTTCCAATCCTCAGTCCAAAACATGGTGAGTGTGAATCATTTTCTTCACTTGGCACAAACTCTTCCTCTTTTGTAAATTGAAATCACAGCGCATTTGTCTGTCTTAGGGTTTTAAAGGGTTTGGTCAATAATTAACTGAGATACTGAGCAACAAAATTTTTGGCCCCATTGACCCCAATGTTAATGAAAATTTCAAAGTGATCCAGAATCCAGGATTTCTTCCGGATCACCCCCAAAGGTTAATAGGTTCTTCCTAGCCCCATACTCTACCCCTCCACCAAATATGATGGAAATCGGGTCTGTAGTTTTTGTGTAATCCTGCTAACAAAGAAACAAACAGACGTGGGTGAAAACATAACCTCCTTGGTGGAGGTAATTAGTCTTGATTCACATAATTGTGTTAAGATGGGTGCGTAATAACTTCTCATATCTTTGATTTGTTGTCATCAGGAATCCTGTCCATTGAGCAGCTAATCAGCCGTGTTGGTGTAATAGGCGTGACACTCATGGCGTTGCTATCTGGGTTTGGTGCCGTCAACTGTCCCTACACGTACATGTCGTATTTCCTCAGGTATTATCAGACCACATGATAATAACAATCCAATTATGCATCAGTTGTTTTAATACCTTTGTATCTTCATTTACATGACAATACTCAAACACAAGCTGCTGATGTGTTGATAGAAATGTAACAGACAGTGACATACTCGCTCTGGAAAGGCGGCTACTCCAAACTATGGACATGATTGTCAGCAAGAAAAAACGGTAAGTAAGCCTTCTTTCCATTAAGTCTGTTTTAAAACGATGTTGCAGCCTTATGTAATGTATCTTTACTAAATGCAGAATTGCCATGACACGGAGGCAGATGTACCAGCGTGGAGAAGACCAGAACAAACAGACAGGATTCTGGGGCATGATAAAGAGTGTGACCTCCACACAAACAGGCAGCGAAAGTATCCTTGGACACTAACACCGAATGGTACCGATATTAAACTCAGGGTTCCCGTGTGTCCTGGAAAACCTGGAAAATGATTGACCAGTTTTCCAGTCATGTACAACGTGGAATATAAGAAAAATGCTTAAATGTCCTTGAAATGGTTAAGTTATCCTGCAAAATTATTATCCTCCCCCTGCCTTGTGAACTTGTGTGTATTAACTGAGATCAAACAAAGGAAATTGTTTTTTTTTGTTTTTTTTTCAGTGATTTGCTGAAAATATATGAAAATTTTGAGGAAGTGCAGGAGAAAAAGTAAGAGAGAAGAGAAAGTTGAGTTGGGAATTGTCCAGTTGAACATTGTAACTCCAGTTTCTCATGTTAATGAAGTGCCACACTGTAATCTGTGGGTGTGTTTGTATTATTCTATGATTTGTATTTTTCATAGATAAATTGTAGCCACAGACTGCACATCACATGTCTGAGTAATAAACACAGAATCAATCTGGTTAAGTTACAACTGTAGAAAAGAACACTTCCAAAGAATGAGGGGGAATGGATTAGTGTATCATGTGATAACTTGTGTCTGTAGCGGCTGAAAATGTCCTGGAAAATAATTTCAGGGAAAGAGTGGGAACCCGAAACTAGTACTTGTGTTAGTAAAGATAAGCCTTAACCTCTTCTCTTCAGACCTCTCTCTGATCCAACAGGAAGTTGACGCTCTAGAGGAGCTGAGTCGACAACTCTTTCTGGAGACTGTAGACCTGCAGGCAACCAAGGTGACACACATACGTCACTAATCGACACCTATGATGTGTAGCAAGTCCACACTGTAATATCTTAAAATAAGTAAAGTAATGATATATATTTTGTTGATTTGTGTTTTGTAAATCAAATATTTTGATGTTTAAAATCTGAGATATCCATAGTTTTATTACCTCTCGGACAACTTTTGTCATCTGTCTGTCCAATAAATTACATAATCACATTTTCTGAAGAATGCATTGAGATATCTGTACCAAATTTATTCTGTGGATCAGGGTTTCCACGGAGTCATAAAAAGTCTTAAATTCAACCATATGAATTTTAGGCCATAAAAAAATCATAAAGACATTGAGATTTTCCATTTTAGGTCATAAATTACATTCAGCCACGTCTTAAATTGATATGATCATTCATTTATTGGTGCTACCAAGAAAATACGCCAGTAGCAGGATTCATTCGTTTCGCCCAGTGACTGAGTCATATATTAATATACGTCACTGGTTTTGCCTGTAGTTCTGTCTGAGGAAATCTGTGTGGTAACATGGTGTTCCAGAACTAGAAGGTCCATAATGCGACAGTACAGGAAACAGACTTGCAGGAAGGACTTTCACAGAAACCGGTGCGGAAAGAAAGTTATTTTTCATAGTTTGTGTAGGTCATAAGTTTAAATCATAATGGTCATAAAAAGGTCTTAAAAAGTCTTAAATTTGACTGACTTAACCCTGCAGACACCCTGGTGCATGCATCTAGCCATGGAGCAGAAGACTTTTGAAAAGAAGTGACCTTGACCTACTTTTTCAAGGTCAAATGCCCTTCTGCAGTTCTAATATCTGAGTACTTTAAAATATAAATATGTATGTAACAAGTTTTACACGGACAATCTAATCTGAATTTATAGAGCAGTAACTTTCAACAGAATCTTACACTATATTTGGCTGAGGGGTATTAAAAGTGTGCAACATATTATGTTTCACTATGACCTGTTTGTTTCCTTTCATATCAGTGCTGTCATATCCCACTACATACAACATAGTAAATACAGGGTAAATTCTATGGTAACGTAATGTTTTACGTTATCTATCAACATTATACTAACTAACTAGCAAACATTACTTGTGACTCTTTCATGAGAAGGAAATTTGATAATATGAAAATTTGTCACTGTGAACAATATGGTAAAAACGAAAATATATTATCACATGACATGATTTTTTTCCTGACATTTCCTCACATGTCAGAAACCTGGAGAAAACCAGAACACTACTTTTGAAGATAATCTTAACTGTATAAATGACATACTGTGTGTTTAAACCTACCATAATTTGAATCTGGAAACTATCATAAAATGAATGTTAAATCCACTGATGCTCCTGCGTTTTCCCAGAGTTCCTCTGGCCTGGACTCTGACATTGCAATAATGTGACGCTGTTAGACTCTGTGCACTCCCTTTTGATTATCTGTGTGATAAAGGATACAGTTTTGATACCCTGTTGACCACCATCTTTGCTTATCTATAGGAGCGAATTGAGTATTCAAAGACATTCCAGGGAAAATACTTCAACTTTCTCGGGTACTTCTTCTCCATCTATTGTGTTTGGAAAATATTCATGGTGAGAGTATTTACATCTCTATCCTGCCATTGTGTCTTTTTAATCACACTTCTGTGCACTACTGTGTGTGTCTTATAACCATTGTTCATTTAAGCAGTCAAAACTCTCATGTCTGTCCAAGGTCTATTGGATGTGTTTTCCAAATCCAATTTCCAAACTTCTGTTTTAGGCCACTATAAACATTGTGTTTGACCGAGTTGGAAAGACTGATCCGGTGACAAGAGGCATTGAAATTACAGTGAACTACTTAGGCATCCAGTTTGACGTAAGTTCTTACACACACACACTCACTTACATATCTACAGAAATAGTCACATGTCATATACCATGACTGTAAATCATTATCTCTCTGTCTTGATCTACAGTCCACCTGAGCATGTGTTTTTTTTTTTTTCCATTTACACACACTTATTGCCTTCAATTACATATACATACAGAAAAAAAATATTAGACCGCCCCTTGTTTTCTTCTATTTCTTGTTCATTTCAATGCATGGTACAACTAAAGGTACATTTGTTTGGACAGATATAATGATAACAACAAACATAGCTCATAATAGTTTAATTTCAGAGCTGATATCTATCAATTGTCTATGTTTTCTTGATAAAAACCAAAATGACTTCAGTTCTTACATCAATATCTATGTTATTATACTGACAAAAACAGTACTTTTAGGCATTCCATGTTTTCTTTTCTGTCTGTTTTAGTCACATGATACATACAGGAGTTAGGACTTGATTGCATAACCATTGTTTTTGATGACATTTGATGGACTAATAATTTTTTCCACGACTATAAATGAATAGATAATGCTATTCTGGTTCTCTTTTCCATTTCTTTACTTATTCATTTGCTGTGTCACAGGTAAAGTTTTGGTCGCAGCACATCTCATTCATCTTGGTGGGAATAATAATCGTTACGTCCATACGAGGCCTGCTCATCACCCTCACAAAGGTAAAATTATGACATTTTCAAGGCCTTTTTCTGATGATAAATGTGTAATTTGTTTTGTTATGTCAATAGTACCAAAACTGTTTTATATTTGTTCCATTTACTTACAGTTCTTCTATGCAATATCAAGCAGCAAGTCCTCCAATGTGATTGTGCTGGTGCTCGCTCAGATCATGGTACGTGTGGGTCCTTTTTAATGCAGCGCAACATACATACAACAGATGAAATAGTAATTCCCTCTCTGTTTTACTCTTTCAGGGGATGTACTTCGTATCTTCTGTGTTGCTGATGCGTATGAGCATGCCACTGGAGTATCGCTCTATAGTGACAGAGGTGTTGGGAGAGCTGCAGTTCAACTTCTACCACCGCTGGTTTGATGTCATCTTCCTGGTCAGCGCTCTGTCCAGTATCCTCTTCCTTTATCTTGCCCATAAACAGGCACCAGAGAAGCACATGACTCTCTGACCGGTTTTCCACCTGGTTGTGACTCCTGACTTTTTGGGTGACTTTTTATTTGGAAATTTGGACGCCTTAATCTGTTTTTTTTTTTTTTTTTTTTTTTTTCTCTCTCTTTTTTTAAGCACATAACTTTCTGGACACACTGGGAAAACTCTAAACTTCCCAAATCAGGGATAATGTTGGATACAAGTGATGGGGTAGTATTGGAAGGAACAACTCTTGAAGAAAATAATTAAATTTTACATTGAAATACTTTGTTCTCTGCACTCTTGAATCTGCGAAGCTTGGGCTAAAATGAGTTTTTTATTTAGTTTGTTTGAAAACACTGGAGCTGTACAGTTCACGGCACATCCCTGCTTTACTAAATGAACAGGACTATATGAATATGTCACTCACCACCATCATCATCATCTGTCTTTGTCAAGTGTGCCATGTAATTGGAAGAACAATCAAAAACCCATAAAGACAATATAATTCAGTCAGTTTGTGTTGATTTCTTTCCATTCATATAACATAGTGCTCATTTTATTTATAGAAGCAGGGAAAAGTGTTTGCACTGAGTAAAAATCCACAATATGCACTGGTGACTTCATTGATATCCTTAAATGTGTAGTTCACAGTGTTAATCTCTCATATGGGAAAGTCATTGCACAGGCTTATCAACATTTATATCTGTTGTTCATCAAAGAAAGACAAAACTATAAGGATTTGTTTGCAGTCTGTTAACACAGTTAATCTGTTATAATTTAAAGGTAAATATTTATTAATGTCCTTCATCTCGTCATTGATATCAGCTGGATGTGTGAGGTTCGTAGAGGTGATTTCATAAGCAAAATGTGGATCAACATCAGATTGACGGAGGCCAAATCAGAAAGCATGTCCTGTTAGTGTCTTCTCAGAGTCTTTCATCAATACTGTCATGAGATGAAGATGATGACACAGACGGGGTCTAAATGAAAACAGAAAACACAAGTCTCAAACCTATAATTCATGCTTTCATTCACTCTTCTGTGCGGGATCAGTCAGGGAATTGTGCTTCTATATTGTTACAAACTTCACTCACCCTCTCTCTTTTTGGTTCAGTCGGGGTTTCATGTCTGGCCTCTTCTTGTCTCTTGTCCTCTTGAGTGGCAGCGGCGTGGACCTGAACATAGGACGTTTCCCCGAGCAGATGGCGTGTGATGGTCACTCCTTTAGTTTTCAGCTGGTCGTAGACGCTCTTCGAAGCCACCAGCATCTCCAGAGAGCTGCCGCTGGCACGAATCAATTCCACCACCTCGTCGTGGTTGCTGTTCTCCACGTTTACACTGTTCACTTCTACTACAATATCGTCATCCTCCAGCCCTGCCCGGTCAGCTACACCACCCTTCACCACCTGAGATGAAATGTTTCCAAGATTTAACAAATCTGATTGGAGGCCGTAAAGATAAAGTAGCAGATAATGTTGTCAGTCTTACCTCTTTAATGTACTGTCCACACACTCCCTGGATGCCATTTAGGTGGAAACCAAATCCAGCTGAAGTCTTCTCCATCTTGCACAGTTTGGGCTTGAGGTCCTCCTCCTTTTCCTGGGGGGTCGTTGGTGGCTGAATAACAGGGGATGCATTGACAGCTTCTGTGTAGCTTGGTGGTAAGAGAGAATCCTTTGTCTCCTCCCAGAAAATCATAGGAGACACGTTTGCCTATGTGGGACACAACAGAAAGTCACTGTAGTGGGAGTATCCTCAAGTATCAACAGTGTAGTAATATTCCATCAATGACATCGATGATTATGAATGATTATTAACCCATAAAGACCCAAACATCCACTGCTGACCAAAGGCATCTACTGATCTAAAAGGTTTAATAACTGTTGATTGACTTATCCCATCAACACATCTAAATAATTCAAGTAAAATGGAGTTTGTCATCTTTTCACAGTCATCAGATATAGACATTCAGAGGATCCATAGTGAAAATAGAAAAACTGTCATCTTCTGCAACATTAGCCCTTTTTACACAGCAGTTCTGTTGTCAGAATATTTCACCTTTATTCCAGAATGACATTGTGTAAATGAAACCACCTTCATCATGGCTTTGTAACGCCTCTGGAGGTTGTAATAGAGCCATGATAAAGGTGGAATCCTGATTCCAGGACACTATGTAAAAGGGACACCTGTCATTTGGCAGCCAAGGTGTGATGTTTTGATGATGGCGACCCCTGGCATGAGAGACAGTGTGTGCATATGGAGGCACTGGCGCAATTCTACGGCTACGCACCATTTGCACTCAGCATGAGCTGCAGAATCCATGCCAGTGAATTTTATATAGTTTTATGGAATCATGATTAATTACTGCTGCATCACTGCCCCTTTGATTCCAGAATGCAGGTCTGCTGTATAACAGCCTGTCTCACCTCTGTTACTCCTTTGGCTTGTTTTTTTTTTCCTGGATCTCTGTGTAAAAGTGGCTCTAAATTCACCAGTGAAACCCATGGAGTTCGATCAATGACAGTGGATGGAGACACTTCCTTTTATTGTTAGTCAATTATATATTTTATCGATAAAGTCACTTTTTTATGTTTTGATATAATCTTTGAATTTATTCTGAACTTCAATGAATATCTACATGATCAGTAAATTAAATATAGGAATATATATGATTTTCACTGAAAAATGCTAAATGTACAGGATAATATTGTAATAAATGGTGATAAATCACTTGAGAAAAACAGGAAATCATCATTCGGAAGTTTTGACAAAAATAGCTGTGTGTCTTTAAGGGTTCAAAATGAGACATTAGTGTAGTGGCAGAATATTAGGTTCATAATCAGAACCTGAGGGCTTATCACATGATTCTAGGCAGAGGTAGGAATAGAAACTGATTCACAAGTCTAGTTACAGTTTTTGGATGTTTATCTCATATAAATTAATCTTTTACTTGTGGCCTTTTGGGTTTGGTTTGAACATTTAAGTAAAGAATAATTTGTTTTTGGAGCTGTTTACAGCTCGAACACCACAAATATGGTCCTGAATATGCACAGAATTTTCAGAGACGGAAAGATTGGAAACGACAAATATAATCTATAAAAATGCATTCAATTTTAAGATTGTGGTTCATTCATAGTCTTCACTGTGTATAATCTGAAAAGTAAATAGTAACTGAAATTGGAAAATTTATGTAAATTAATTTAGGTTACATTTGCTACAGTTGTCTAATACAAGTATAAATCTCAAGACCTCAACAGCCAACAGACAGAAACAAAACATAACCAAAAATGTTTAATAAGGTTTGAACATCCCATTAATATATTTTAAATTAATTTTCAACCACATCTCATCCTTTCTTTCTTTTTTTAAAATTTTTTTTGGAAAATCAGAAATTCTGTAGCAAATGTGAAAACACCATAAATATTTGCCACATTCATTTCATCAAAAATCTGTAGTTTAATAAATGACCGTTGCTGTAGACACTTGTTTTTATGTTCATTTAATGATAAATTTTGCTGGAAAAACATCACTTTTGCTTTAGTTTCTTTGATTTGATATAATGATTTTTGTATGCACTTTGAGCTTTTATAAATATCTACATGATCAGTAAATTAGATGAGTAAATACTTGTTTTTTACTTAAAGTTGCAACATTGGGGGAATATTATATAATCATTATCAACAAATAACAGTGATGAATTACCCAGAAGGTGTCACAAAAATAGTTCCAGATCTTTAAAAGTTCAAATGTAAATACAAGAACCTTTCATTTCTACTTAAAAACAGTACTAAGGTGCTAAAACGTGACATGTCAGTGTGTCTCACCTGTGTGAACATTTGGTCTGTGTCTTTGTTCACCACTAGGAGCACACATTTGTTGCAGCCCTGTTTGATCCTGTCCACCACCTGCTCATGGTCACAGCTGTCCACATTATGGCCGCCCACAGCCACCACTCTGTCCTGGACCATCAGACCTGCTTTTTCTGCCGGACTGCCTCTGTCGATCTCTGTGATGAAGTGTCCTGCATACAGTCAACGAGTACACATCAGAAAGGAAAAAATGACAACACTATTACTATACATATTAGTAGCATATTGGTACCTATTTATACCTGAGTCTGCATGACCATGTACTATTGCTGCGGTGCTATTTTCCCCTCAATAACCTCTTGGTTACAGCGAATTAATATTAAATCAGGAGGTTGTTTGAATTATAATCGTATTATGATTTGTACAGTATTGGCCTTATAAGTTGGTAAGAGGATCCACATTATACAAGGTACATTAAAATCCTACTCAGTCCATGAATAGTTACTAGTTTATTCAGTTAAAATATTTAAAAGTTGTAGCTTAAGGAATTAAAAAGTGATATATTATATAATACCTCTAATACAGGGATGTCAAATTCATTTTAGTTCTCAAACAACATTAAGTTATGAAAATATTTACATTTACAAACTGAACAAAACAGACATAGAATAACCTGAAAAAAAAAAAAAATTCTTTAGTAAAATAAGTGCAATTTTAACAGTATTATGCCTAAACGTCTCATTTAAATGTGTGTTAATGATCAGATCTGCAAAGGCACATAACATTTAGTAACAGGCAGAATATTGTTAAAATTGTACTTAATTTTCAAGACATTTCAGGTTGATCATATTTGTTCATGTCATTCACATTTTATTGTTAAAGGATAGTTTCTAAATGTAAATGTTTTCATATTTTAATGCTGTGTTTTGCACTAAAACAAAGAGAAAAATCAAATTTGTCAGTATTTATAGGCATAACACAATATTATTTTTTCACATTAAACCAAAAATAATATTTGGAGTCATTATTTTTAGATAACTATGCTATTATTTTATACTTGCAAATTCATCCCAGGGGCCAGATTGAAACCTTTGGGCCATATGTTTGACACCTGTGCTCTAATATATCTGTTAGTAAGCAACCAGTTAAAGGTGAATGTACGTACCTTAATATAAAATGTTTCCATAAACAGATAGGAGAACAAATAGAAATGACTTATTCAGATACTGATTGTGGGGTTACCTGTTTGTTTAGTTCCTTCTTTGAGCAGAAAGCCATATCCATCAGGTCCTTTGGTCATTTCAACGATTCTCGGTTTGTCAGGGAGGTATTTGGTTGTGGCACACCACGCTCCTACTTTCATGTGCTTGTTCTGGTAGTACTTGTCTGTTTCTGTATCAACCAGAAGGAACATGATACTGCTGCCTGCCGACTTGATCATGTCCACGGCCTGATCATGTGTGGAGCTCTCCAAGTTCTCCCCGTTGATCTCCAGGAGGCGGTCGTTGATCCTGACACCTGCTCTGTCGGCCACACTTCCTGGGACCACCTCTGTCATGAACAAACCCAGCTCGCCTGGAGAAGATGAAACAGAACATATGAAGTGATTAGAACAAGACTCATTAAGGGAACTCACGTCCTGCTGACGCAGTTGTTGTCAAACGTTTTACAATGGAGTACCCCCTGAAATATCGTTTTTTAGCCGAGTACCCCCAACTCTCACTTCTATTTTTGAATGAAAAAATTTGCCAAAATGTGTTCCTGTGCCAAAAGTGCATTTATTTAACTGCAATATATATTAAAATGACAACATTTTAAAGTAAATTTTGTGTGAAAAATATAAACAGAAAAGTGCCCTCTTACGCTGATAAGAAAAATGATTAAATAGGTCATCAATTAAAATAACAGGACAAAGAGAAAGTCTGACCATAGTCCCTAGAAGACTGAAGTAAAAGGTTAATAAGTGCACAACAACTTATTTAAATACAAACAGCAATAACCTGGCAAGAAAACGTCAAACTAATAAATAGAAACAAATGATAAAACAGTTCACAAGTGCACAACGACTTGTTAAAAAAAATGGAATAAACAAATAAATAACTGATAGATTCCACTAAAAGTTTAAAAGGTGCATGAAGGCTTATTTAAAGAGAAACAGCAGTGGGAACACTAATCTACAACTTTTTTTTTTTTTTTAGAAATTTTCTGCCTCAGAGATTAAATGTGTTATATCTTACATACTTTAATATGATGAATTGAAAAACAAATTATAAAATTACTGGTTAGCTGATTAATTCCATGTATATGAGAAAGTGTTACTGCACCTACAGTATTTATTGTTTTTTGTAATATATAATATATATTCCTTATATAAGGAAGAACCTGAAAAGTCTATGTATTGTAACATACAGACATTGTTTTGAAGTTGATCTGTTGCTCTGAGATAAATAATCCTTTTAAGTAAAACCCATTGTTTATTAACATTTTGTCCTACAACTAACAGCTAACTCAGCCAAACAACATTTATTATTATTATTATTTTATTATTATTATTTTTTAAAGCTTTGCTACTTTTATTCTGGAGTCATTTTATTTGTAGAACAGTGTAACAGCCACTGAAGGAATAACTCAGGTTAAATACATTTATATTGATAAATAAATATAATAAATAAAGAATTCGTGAAATATTAGTGATCACAAACACAATTCTGTTTCACATTATCATCCAGTTCGGACAGATAAATGAAGAGAGCAAGTGCATTTGTAAGACACACTCCGTGTTTTTAATAGTCTTCTTTTTTTTGTCTTAACCTTCCTGTTGTGTTATTTCTGTTATCAACTCTTATGTCTTAAATCATTTGTAAAATAGACTAAAAACAATTATCTATCATCCAATTTGTTCCTCATCTCTTACT
Organism: Maxillicosta whitleyi; assembly: GCA_029822895.1. Lineage (NCBI taxonomy): Eukaryota > Metazoa > Chordata > Actinopteri > Perciformes > Neosebastidae > Maxillicosta > Maxillicosta whitleyi. Next base: position 4,748,232 of record JAPSES010000019.1, on the reverse strand, counting down.
TATGTTGTTAGGCTTCCTTATCGGTGAAAATATTGGTTTTAATATGTATGGTGTGAGCCTCTGGGCCTTTTGTTTTTGTCTGTTTACCGTTCTGTGTACATCACCAACTCTATACTGAATGGACCTCATGTGTGGACATGCCTGTTTTTGGTTGTTTTGTTTTTGTGCAGGTTTACTGGATAACAAGGCGAAATGAGAATCCCCCAAATATAATATAATCATATGATTGTTAGAGGAGCTGGCTGTCAGTGCACTTAGGATTTTAGTTTGGGCTCTAATTATTGCTTTAGAATCTTATTTTCATAACTGGGTCAAAACGACCCTAACAACACAAAGGTCATGCTTTCAACCAGAGCATTTCATCATTTAGTCAAAATGTTTTTTTTTTTTTTATTGCTATTATTTTGTTGAAATAGAGGTTCCTAATAAAGTCAAAAAGCCTTGATGTGATCCACAAATTGAATGTGGTTCTTTTATGCATGGAGGAGGAAGGTTAAATGACTGGGCTCACCTTTAACTGAGCGGAGGGAGAAGCCGTAGCTTTGGCTGGACTTGACCAGATAGCAGAGTTTGGGTTTTGGAGCCTGTTTTGACACACCATTAGCCACTGCTGTGCTCTGAGGATCACAGAGCATCACCCCCTGTGCTTTAGCTTGCTTGTAAGATGCTTCATCCAGGATATGGAATGTAACGGTTGCCCCACTGTTTCTCACCAGCTCCACCACCTGCCCCAGGGACACACAGCAGAACAGTTCCAACAACAATGCTCCTCACAGGTAAATGCCATTAGTCCAGGAGTTATCATTGATTTAGTGAATGCACTCCAGTATTTCCACACTCTGCTTACCTCTGAATGGGACAGCTCATCAACAAATGTTCCATTGACCCGAAGGATGCGGTCTCCGTCTTTCATTCCAGCCAGTTCTGCTGGACTTCCCATTTCCAGGCAGCGGATCAGGTGACCTTCTTCACCATGTTCCACTCTCAAGAAGAAGCCAAATGTCTGACCCGACCTCTTAGTTAAAGAAATCACCTTCGGCTTGTATCCGGCCATGTCCTAACACACGCGAAAAAAATTAGTAATGGTATGTTATAATCTAGATTTTACCTTTTAATCATTATGTAATTACTTTAATCTATTTATTCACTCTGTTCAATTTATATTGAACTTTCGTTTTAAGATAATTTTTTAGCCCTGTTTGTCAATTAAAAATTTTCTCCCTTTAGTTCACTACATTATCATTATTATTATTATTATTATATTTCCTATCCTTTTATGAATTTGTAACTTTTGGTTTACGCTATACATTTCTTTATGATGCTGTCTGTATTGTTTTAAGTTTTAAGATCTTTTTTTTTTTAGCCCTGTTAGTAAATTAACTATTTTCTCCCTTCAGTTCACTACATTATTATTATTATTATTATTATTATATTTCCCTACCCCTTTATGACTTTGTAACTTTTGGTTTACACTGTACATTTCTTTATGATGCTGTGTGTATTGTTTTAAGTTTTAATGAACCACCTTTTTTTGATGGATTTTGTTTTATTCATGTTTCTTTCTTTGTCTTAAACTATTCCTCCTTTCTACTATTTGTCTGATAAAATCTATATAAGACTTTCTATCCTTATTCTTGTTGCTGTTATAGTTCTTTTAACACACTCTGAGCTGTTTGTATTAAGTGTGTTTAATAACCTTCTTTTTTCTTTCTAATTCTACTCAGGCCATTGCTTTAGTAACAGATTACCCTTAAGTTTAAGAAGTTGTTCATGTGCTGATTGTTCTGATAAGAAGTTAATCTTCCATCAGTCCTTCAGTGCAGTTAATGGTTAAACACAGGCTCAGCTGAAGGAAGCGATGCCTCCTTTAAGGACAGTATGGACTTTGAATGCACAGCGAAGAATAATGACAAAATGACACTGTAATCTGTTTAAAAGACCATTACTTCCATATAAGGGGGGGCCCATAAATGAAGTGTTTTGGTGTGGATATCGGTGTGATGTACAACAGCCACTACAAATTAAAAGACTGATCAAAACATTCAGCTGAAAATTTGATTAAGATCCACATGAGACATTTGTAATGTCATGTCAGCGTGCAGTCACTTTGAGTGTTTTTCATCTCAGCTGCCACCTGTACCTGAGCAGGACTGCGTCATACAGTCAGTCACTGTGATTTCTGATGAACATTTATAATGAATTATTATCATGTTCAATACGTATTTCAACATTATTTGCCTTTTTCCTGCCATTGAACCTGATTTTTTAAAATATTTTCAGGAATCTTTTCACCTCCGCCTGAAGGCCTTTGAGTTAAAATGCCACTTGGGACTAAATAAATATAAAAAGACATGCTTACTAGTAGGAAATGTGAATATGACATATTTTAAAAATCATCATATTTAGTAGTGATGCTTACTTTTACAGATTCTGTAAAGCTTGCTCATTGCTGCCACTGTTATTAATTGTTATTATTTATTGTTTTTTTTTGTTTTTTACGATATTTTAAGTTTTATATCATGATGTGTTGTGTAATTATGTAATATGTGGTCGGTTAAAACTATAGTAGTAAAATGTTTTGAAATTGAACTCACCAGCTCGTCTCTGCTCAGTGTCCCAGGTCAAAGGAGGAGCCCACCTGACACCCATGCACTGTTATCGGCTGTATCTCTAAACGCCCGCCTCCTGCTCCTGCCGTTGCCTTCACCCCTCCCTCTCCATGCGGGGGACTTTGACAGACCAAAGGTGAGCCTAAACGTTGAGTTATTTAACAGTTTCTTGTGTCACATATGTCTTGGGACACCAAGGTCCTCGCAAAATCATGGAAGTATAAACCACTCATCTGTTTGATGGTCAAAGGTCGACAGCGTAAGGTGTCAAAACAGTACATACAGCACAATTACAACTATGGCCAGGAAAAATGATAATTATTTCTTGCTCATATTACTGGTTACTTATTACTTTTCCATTTTTTTTTTCCTTTTTTTTTTTTCATAAATCTCTCAGTCAGATATATAAATGTACAGTAGTACATAAAGGTGTAGTCATGGATGTAACATAGAACTACAATAAAAAGCAAAAATTAGACAAAAGAAAACTAAAAGTTGCCATAGTCCAAAATTTCAAAATGTAAATTAAAAGGTATTAAAAAGTTAATATTTTATCTTTTATTTATTTTAGATACATTTCTCAAACCATGTAGTACTGGAATAAAAAAACAACCTACCTAAGTAAACTATATGAACTAATATTTTTTCATACAAATGTCTACAGGGTTCATGTGGTTCATGTTAAGCTCAGATCTAGTTGTCTTTGATTTTATTGTTGCTGTGGTCTCTATCGGAAAGTCATTTGGTAATAAAAGTGTCATGAAGAATCATGCTACCCTCAGGATAGGACAAAGGTGAGAAAACTCAGCCAAAGCCAAACAAAACAAAGCTCCAAACTGGAAACATTGCCACACTTCCAGGTGTTTATGAATAGAGTCTCTGTTTTGTGAATCTCTATAAAATTATAATTGTTTTTATCAATAATTTTCCAACAGTGTAAAGCATTTAACCATGAAAAGGCCAGACTTGTTAAAAACTGGCCATAAAATTCACATTTTTGGAATTGAAATATTTACTGAGGACCGTGAGTCAACAATCTCAGGTCAAATGTGGTCTACGGGGTCTGCATGGTCCACCTCTGTGCGAACAGTGAGTCTAACTGTTTTGTTAGGTACTATCAAGCTTGATTTTCTTCATAACAAATAAAAAAAAAAAAAAAAATTCAGAATATTTCATAGTATGTATAAGTGCTCTATAAAGCATTAATAGATAGTTATTTATAGTTATATATTTTTACCCAAATTCAGCATCAGGTGAAAGTCTTCCAATTATAAGTACATTTTGAACGGTGGTAATAAATGCCCTGTGTGTGTTTGCAAAAGTAACTAAATTATGTATGACATTGATCCTTAAAGCATTTATTGTAAAACATTAGTAAAAGCTTAAGTTGCTGTTTTGAAATCTGCAGTACTCGCATCATTAAAATCAGTCTCATCATACACTTTTTTTTTTTTTTTTTTTTTTTTTTACAGCACATCACTGTCAACTAATTCTGATATTTATCAATAGATGCAGAAGCAGTGATGGGAAATCTGCAGAAATTTTCCTCTCCTCCGACCGGAGCTCCAGATGAATATGTAAACCTGTTCATTAAAAAAGCACTACTTTACAGAAAAACCTCCACAGGATATCTTATGTATGCCTGACTAAATCCATTAGTGTTGTTCAGTGTCTATGTACACACAGCGCTTACGTGGAAGACAGAAGGTGCCAGAGTGTTTGCTACAAATTGAAAACAACAGCAGGAAAAGACAGAATCTGTACCTGCATGGGGCGTCAGTCCTGCTGCCTGTACGCACAGATACAGGTGGGCTTCCAGACCGGGCATTAATGGCTGTTGATGGTTTGCCCTTTCTAAGCTCCCTTATTATATCACACACTCACTACTGGCTCAGGAGCCATGTTTGAACAATCGATTCATGGGGATCCAGAAGCCGGGGCCAAAGGGGATGATGAAGTGAATGGAACGAGACAGAAATCCTCTTCAGCTCGACTTGGCACCGATGCATTCACTATCCATTACCTTCAGCCAACACCCAATGTTTGCCAAAAACACAGTTAAATGCATTTCTGTGGAGATGACTGGGCACCATGATGAAGCCTACCGTGTTCCAGCTGCTCACTTGATTTGGATCATAATCTCAGTGGTATTTACAATTACAGCTTTTATTACATTGACGAAGGTATGAGATCTTAAGCATCACCCCAGTAGTGGTTATCTGGCCTGTCTTCATCAGCAGTGTAGCATCAGTAATCAACACATCATGCCAGTTTGTGATTACCGCTCTCACTGGGGGGCACTGGTCTGGCTCTTTAACTTGATTAGCATTCTCACATGACTTGTTTATCTGGGCTAAGTGGCTCTGCACATGACCTGGGTGAAACACCTAAGTAGACCTTGAGAAAGATTAGAACCCCAGTGCAAATCATGGCCTCTTTTTTAGAAGTTACTGAAGTCTCTGCTCTTCACCACAAATAACATTTCATCCTTTTCAAAGGTAGAGGTGTTACAGAAAAGATGGAAAATCACACATGGAGCTTTGGCTCATTTCCAGTTCAATACAAAAAGTGGTACAGATGAACATGTCCTAACCTTATGAGATAGTTGGACCAGATATTTTATACCCACATGACATAATGGATAATTCTATCTATCCATTTTCTGAACAACTTTATGTGGGTCACGGGGATTCTGGCTACCTTAAAAAAAATAATAAAAAAACCCAAAAGTTGCTTTTGGAGATGGCCAAAATTATCACATTATGTCAGTTATCACATGCTGTTGATAATCAGATGTTTGTATTTTTTTTTTTTTTAATTGTATTTTATTATTGTAACTCTTTTGGCTTTGTTGGTTCAGACACAAAAATTAGAGTGTATGACGTTGCATTGTAACTGCTTATTAATATTGAATAATTTAACTGTATTTAGAGTTTACATCCATCTGCAGAGAGAAAATGGTGAGAATCTACATAAACATCAACTCTAAATGGATTCATGCAAAGATCCACAAAAGTATTTTCATCATTTATTGTTATGTCATGTCCTGTGTCAATATCAATACACTCAAGAGTTCTTAACGCACAAGAGGAACAACAAAACAAAACAAAACTGCACAGTTCTTACAAATTAAAATAAAAATAAATAAATATAAAAAAATATTCCACTACATGTAAAGGTTTTGCATTGCAAAATATTGGAATAAATGACTCTAAGATGGATTAAAAGAATAAAACACTTTTTAAATCACTTTTGATCAGTTTATTGCCCCTGCTTACACTTATTTATCATGCATTCCTTCATTCAGTGTGGGAATAAATTAATAATGTGAAATAAACAAAAACAATCAAGATATTGAAATTTTGTCATATACAACCCTCCCAGTCTTAAAAATAAATAAATAAAACAAGTGGTTTCATGCACAACACACCCCACCCATTGTACATATTGTATCTTATTTTGACATCAATCCAGCTGATGTCATTATGTTTATGCATGTGCTGATCTCAGTTCATCAGTTGTCTCTATATATGCGCTAAATTTTAAGAAAATTTAAACAAAATTGATGTTTTATAGACACTTGGAATTTCACCCATTATAAGTAAATGGGAGAAAAAAAGTTTAAAAATTAATAACAAAAATATACACATGAACATTGACCTACTTTTCCCAAAATGTAATCAAATCTATTCCGGGACGCTGGTAATCTATAAACCCGATTTGGTATGAATTCAACCAATAGTTTTGCTGCTACAGATATTTGAAATTTCTCCCATTCTGAGTAGATAGGGAAAACATTTAAAAATTCATTAAAAAAAAAGAAGAAGAAGAAGTTTGACCTACTGTTCCCAAAATGTAATCAGATATACGGGTATTTTTGGTCACTTGCAATATATAAACCCAATTTGTTATGAATTTAACCAATAGTTTTGCTTCTAGAGTGTTAACAAACAAACAAACACCACAATTTCCATTCTTTTGCATGGCACCAACACTTGAAGTACATCCATGTTCAAACCAGAACCTCCATCAGTGACACATAATGTTCATTAACACCAGAAGTGCACTCACACACCACATGAGGGCGGCGGTGCGTTTGTCTCACCAAAACAGGCTTCACAGCAGCAGACAGTTAAGCAGCATCTAGTAGTAATTAAAGCAGAAGAAGGGTAGTGAAATGCCTGCACTTAAGTTTATTTGTAACCACAATTTGCGGAGTTATTTGCCCTACATTGACTGTTGCCCAAATTTCTTGGGAGAGATGATGATAATTAGACTACTCATCCCACAGCTTCATTGAAAATCAGTGGCTTTTTCAATTACACACAGTTGCAGTTAATCAACGTGTAAACTAATGAAGGGATTGTTATAGTGGAGCAGACGCACATTTTACAGCAGGGATAAGCAGTGAACGTCATCAATTAAATGCTTCATGGGCATACATCTATTAAAAGTTAAAATAGCCTACGGTTAGAAATTATGCTCAGTCCATGTTTTTTTTTTTTTTTTTTTTTTTTTAATTAATAGGCCTACGCACGGGCCACAGACTGACCAATAGCTGAGAGTTTTCTGTCTGCGGTCATCCCTTTCACACACACCCACACACCACCCATCCTATATGACATGAGTTTCTCCCTCCGTTCTGTGCGCACTCGCTCTCCCCATGTGGTTCAGTTTGCCAAAGGCGCAGCGGTGCGCCGCTTTCCTCCTCTGTCTGGGTGCTGACCGACACGAACACAGAGTGAGATACAACCACAAGACGCGTTAGAAAGTGGAAAGAAAAGAACTTTACTGAACTTCTATTTGCGTTTTCTAAAGTTGCAGCTTTCGGTGCAAAGTATAATGGCTCTAGAGTCCAGACATTTCACCACAGTAGAGGATCAGACGAACACTTATACAGGGTCCAATTTAACATCATAACGTTAGAGACAATATAAAACCGAAAATATGGATCACAATGTGACATTTTCTTCCCTGGAATGCGCCGGAGCGCAGGATGATGTGCCACAGAACGGAACCGGTAACGGGACCTTGGAGACTTCAAGCATCACTTGCAACAACGCGTCCGTATTCGTCACACCACCGCGCGCGAGGCAGAGAGGTGAGCTGGCACAGAAATAACTCATCATCTATTATCTCGAGAGGTGAATCAAAAGGTACAAATGGGCTCCAATAGAATAGTGATAGAAAACTGAACTGTCTTCATCAAATTACGCACAGATCTTGCTGTGTCCACCTGCTGCTCAGCCAATGAACACATGTTATTTTCATTCATCTGCATCCCTTACTATTAGTATTGTCATTGTCTGAGCTGTGTGTAAGTAGACGTGTGTTACAGTCAGATATTATATAATGTTTCAAAAGGAATCAATCTCTTTTTAGTTATTTTAACTTGCCATTTTCCTTATAAGCAATAGTGAGTTTATTATAATGGAAAAACAAAACAGATAAATTCTGTGATGCTAAGCTGCAGATCACCACTGTTTACAATACATGATGTAGGTGAAACATAGCAGTGTAGTATGTTAACACTAAATTGCAGCTAAATCTATTTTTATGCTGTCATATTTCATTTACACTCGTAGAGCCACTGAGGATTCTCACCTTTTTTCCATTAAGACTGTTCATGGCTGTCCGTTGTATTCCTGTTTTATCTAATAATAGGTCTACCCGCCCTGTATTGAAAAAGACAAAATGAGAATGTCTGACCTTCCTGTCACAATCATTTCTCTGTCCATCACTTCATAAAATGAGTCCATCTCCAGTGGTCCTGCCTCTTGTCTCTGTCCATCATTCTGCCACACTGTATTTATGGATCAGATTGACTTGTCACTGTGATATTTTTATTTTGTAATCATTTTTCTCCCCACCAGAAATGTCAAGTGATATGCTGTGGTTTTCTAAAACTCAACTTAATGAAACTAGGCAGGGAGAGAAAGGGTCATTTATCAAAGGTGCTAAATACTTGTCTCCAACCAGTGCAGATCACATTTTTATTTCACTCATAAAGAACCAAACATCCACTAACGACTATCTAAAATGGATAATAATGTCTGAACCATTAATCCAACCAATATCTGTAAATAATTGTGATAAAATACAGTTAATCATCTTTTCATGGTCATCAGATATGACCCATTGGAACATTCAGAAGCTCCGTTAGTGAACGTGGAAACACCATCATGTTCTACAACATCGGTTCATCAGTAAAACCCATGGGGTTTGATCAGTGACAGTGGATGGACACACTGGGTTTATGTTCAGTTAATAATATATTTTGATGTAAAGTCACTTTTTCTACAGTTTTTGTTGCAATAACCCTCATCTTTAATCTCAGATATTATGAGCATCTATATGATCTGTAAATTAAATATAGGAAAATACATGATATTGACTATAAAACACAAAATACACAGGATTTTCAATAAATTGTGATAAGTCACTTAAGAAAAGTTTAATGGAGACAAAACTATATTTTAGAACACTTGGCCTTTATGGGTTAATGGTAGAAAATGTCTTCTGTGAGGTATTGAAATTTCATCTCACAGCAATTTATTGTTCACATACTGCCATGGCTTTTCACCACACATTTACGCCTCACACAGTAAGCAAACCGGAAGAAAGAGCAATATAAAGCACCGTGCCATTAAAGAAAATCCATCACTCATTTCCCATTATATCCACCTTGTCTGTAGTTTGAAACAACGGCTGTCACGCATGCATGGAAACAGGTGAACGAGTGTATTTGTGGACTTAATAAGACGTTAGTATGGCATCTAGAATGGCATTTGCCGTGTATAACAGCAGGAGGTCATTAATTTGTAGTTGATGATGACAAAAACAAATGAGAGTTATCAGTCACTGCCAGGAACCAACCGCAACTAATCCCTTTTCAGCTGCTACTCCGTTCATAACAAAAGGAATTTAGACACAAATACAAAGAAACCTGCTTCTCATTTTCCCTGTAAACTCTCTGTGGCCCACCTTTACTGTTTGTTTTTCACTCCCTCCATCGCTCACAGCCTCTCATCTCACTCCGCCCATTGAGAGCTAAGGTGTTTTATACATGCCTTCACTTTTTGCCAAGCTACCATCAGATTGTTTTGTATTCTGACTGCTGAGACCAAGGGCTGTGCGGATGGCGTCTTGTACTCTGTCAGTCATCAGGAAGCGGCGTCATTCAGCACCTCCATCAGCCGTTCTGAGGCGCAGTATCGGCTTAGTGACAGAGCTTAGATGACATTTACCATGCTGGATTAGCTACTAGCTTTGACATTTACCCATATATCAGTTTTACAGGAGCAAAGCTGGGTTTTCTTCTATAGGTGCTGCAAAATGCAGGCCAAAAGGGATAAAAAGTGACACAGGATGCATGCATGATAGAAATAGAGAAAAAAACAGAAATGCGTAGTTACTGTATTACATGTTACTATTATTACAGAATGAAAAAGTCAGTTATCGCTCTATTCATGAAAGGGAACAAAACTCTTATTGTTAAATAGTCTGCCAAAGTACTGAGAGCATAATGGTAGTAAATACAGAATAATAATTACCTTCAGGCAATATCATAATTCAATTGGTCTAAATGCGAACAACTATTCTACCCATTTCTGTGGACTCTAATGCATAAATCCATGTATTAATCTCTTTTTCCAGGCAGGTAAGGGGTTAAATACAAGAGTGTCTGCTGTAATTATCGATCACTGATGAGGTTCAGTCATACGTGACTCTAATGGTTGACTCCACGGCTCAAGATGTAATGGTTTGTTGGTCATCTATATTTATGTTTAGTCCTCTGGACCGAGGGATAGGAGAGCTGCAGAATGAAGAAGTATGTTTTCAGATTCAGATCCAGCAGCTTTAACCTACAGCTTTAACATTTTGTTTGTTTCCATTTAATATTAAACAGGGGATCTGCTGACAAGGTTATTACATCTGATAACCAGGTCCACCTTGCCACAAATATGTCAATATGCCCGTGTTTATGTACGTCACAGCCATTTGATGAAAAAAAAATTACTGTGATTGGAATAAATATAGGAACACTAGCACATATTTTATCCATTATAACTCAATTGGAAGATTATTAAAAAAAATAAATAAATAAAAAAAATTAAACTTTAATGAGATCCATTTTGGGTCACTGACAATCAGTCAATTTGATATGAATTCAACCAATACTTTTGCTACTATAAACATGAGGAATTTCACCCATTATAAGGAAATGGGGGAAAAAAATATTTTTAAAAAATTAATTAAAATTTTGACTTACTTTTCCAAAAATGTGAGAACATCTTTTCTGGATCAGTTGCAATCTATAAACCAAATTTAGTATGAATTTAAATTTTAATGAATTTTTAGCCATTCTAAGTAAAAGGAGAGAAAAAAAAACATTTTAAAAATTCATAAAAAATCGTAACTTTGACTGACTTTTTCCAAAATGTAATGAAAACTATTCTGGGTCAGTGTCAATCCATAAACCGAATTTGGTATGAATTTACCAAATAACAAACAAACAAAGAAACAGCTAAACAAACAAACTGAGTAACAGAGATGAAGTGATGGTGGTCATGTGATGATATTAAATACGGACAATCCTTAGAAGGAGGCTGCTAGAGACAGATATGGCAGAACAATGAGCTTTAAACACAGGAGATCAGAGTGTTCAGTTCCTGTTTCCACTGCAGGTGTAATACTGTGTTTATTTACACAATCTGTATGTCAATTTTTATTTCACATAAAATATAATAACATTTCAGCCAAAGTATAAGAAGTATCATTTGCATTTTATATTGTTTCAAACATTACATATTTTGTCTTAGTTCTAATGAGTACACATAAGCAACAGTTTTCGTGTGTGTACAGCTGCAGCACTACCAATAATCTTCTAGACTGTGGAAAACTAAGATAACCAGTCAGAGTTTTATTATGAATCACAAAATGCTTTTAGACTTGGGCATATTTCACAAGCCTTTGTGTCAGTCATACTCACTGCACATCAGAGAAGCTCACAGACTGTGGTAATTTTTCATTTTTATCCTCAGCAGGGGTAAAATAATATGTTACACCCATTCTAAATCCTAACGACTACTGACAGAGGCTGAAGTATCACTATAAATAAATGGAAACAAGTGGTGCCGGGCACAAACAAGCCCCGCCCTCACATGTATTGTTGCTTATTTTGACATGGATCCAGCTGACGTCATCGTGTCTATGCATGTGGTGATGTCAACATATCAGTTGCCTGTAAAGATGTACCAAGTTTGAAGAAAATTAAAACAAAACTTATGTTTTTATAGACACCTTACATTATGAGTAAATAAGAGATATATATATTTTTTATTATTCTTTTTTAAATTTGTAAGAAACTTTTGCCAAACCCTAATCACATCTATTCTGGATCACTGGTAATCTATAAACCCAATTTGGTATGACTTTAACCAATAATTTTGTTGCTATAGACATGTGAATTTTGTCCACTATAAGTTAATGGGGAAAATTAAAAAAAAAAAAAATCATAAATAATGTAAACTTTGACCTATTTTTCCCAAAAAGTAATGACATCTGTTCTGGGTCACTGGTAATCTATAGACCCAATTTGGTTGGAATTTAACCAATAGTTTTGTTGCTAAAGACATATGAATTTTGCCCATTATAAGTTAATGGGAAACATTTTTAACTAGAAAAGCACTCAGAGCACGCAAACCTCCGCCAAGCAGTACAGTTCCACCACATATTGTGACTGACACCCCGCAATATTACTCCCACATTTGTTGTTTTTTAAAAAAATCTATTTTATTAGATTCTTGACACTGGAAACATACCCACAGAAATGTGAATTACATGCTGCTAACAAAGA
>JAPSES010000019.1:4658830-4678141 GCA_029822895.1 Maxillicosta whitleyi | reverse complement strand
CCCCCCCTCCCCAGTGACGCTTGTTTCAAGATAACAAAGTATAACAATCTAGTTTTCTGATAAATCCAAGTGAATAACAACTTTAATTACAATTCCATATTTTTTCTATGGTACAACAAAAATACGCCACAACAGTTTTGCTCAGTGTTACACACCTATTTTAAAATTATTGAGGTTTTATAAAATGCAAATACATATTTTTCCTGAGAATACGCCCAAACATGCAGCATCTAAACACAACAAAGCTCTAGTCTACCACAGCTGAACAGAGCAACAAGCCAGATTTCCCTTCATCCAACTCCATAATGAAGTAAATGGTGAAGTAGTCCAGTGTCATTCGCCTTCTTTGGCCCCTCTAATAAGTACTCAGGCGGTCCATCTTTAAATATTTGCACCATTACTAAGAGTTTGTGGTTAAGAAATTGTGTGATTGACAGGTGTGATTGACAGCTCACTTGTCTGTTGAGTCAGACTTTCTGAGCTTCTCTTGAATATAAATATTTTTTTTTCCTTGACAGACAGCTCAAGTGTAGTTATGTTTAACAGCCTGTTACACTAAGACCATCAAATGACTGCTACACAAATGTTTGATGAAATTTATCACTTTACCAACTCAATAAGCTGCATTTAGAGTTTGCTCATGAAATCATTTTTATTTTTCAGTATGTGTTCTATATACTGTATATAGATGCATCTATGAAACTAGGTTTGTTTTGGTATATGGCATTTTAATAGCTTTTTTAGACCCAATAATAAAAGAGAAATGTAGATATTTAAAAAAAAATAAAAATAAAAGTTATACTCTTGCTCTCTGCTATCCCAAAATTTATGGATTTCTAATAAAATATTGGGGTCAAAAATAGGACCAAAATTGGGACATGAAAAGCTAAATAAGCTGTCAGTGCATTTGATCTAGAAAACATGGCTTGAAATGGTCTTATATACCACTATAAATAAAGACACTGTGTTAAATTTCATTATCCTACTGTTTTTTATAAGCCAAACATGTTTTGTTGTTTTTTATATAAATCTGCCGTTTCATTCCCATCGCCCATCGTGTCCACTTGTGTTACATGCAGAACACATGAATCACGAATGATTTTGCAACAGCAGTCATTTTGGTGAACCACTCTGCCTTGCATAATTAGTTTGATTCTCAAAATGTACCTAATAAAGACATATTTGGAAGACCTCTGTATAAAAATAATATAAAATGTGTTTTCTCTTTTAAAAAAATTGTTTCTCTTTTATCTCAATAAACATTTATTTTTTAAAAAAAAATAAACCCAAAGTGCTTCCAAACTTGCTTCATAACATTAGTCTACATCTGGTTTGAATTTTAAGCCCCATGTCCAGTTTCACTGAAGCACCCGTATGTATAAATAATTATTGTTAGGCTCATACTACCATATGTAAGGGGGCATGAAATGAACAGAAACTTAAAGATCCAGTTTCACTGGACACTTTCAAGAGGATGTCGTATGACTTGGAGGGAGAACCATCTGGCTGCAGATGTTTTGTCTGATGCACTTTCTTTTAATCTTTTGGTACTTTTAATAACATTGATTTTAGGAGTTTGACCTGATCTTGTGTTTTATGTATTGAAAACTTGTTTTTGTTTTTATTTGAATGTACTGCTGCCTGTCTTGGCCAAGACAGTCTTGGAAATGTGGTTTTCCTGGTTAAATAAAGGTAATAAAAAAATGAACAGAAAAGACTACTGAATGCTAATCACTTGTGTGACAATTAATTGAAAAAAATGCATTCATAATTTTACCAATAGAGAGGTAATGTGGACAGATGACCAGCAGTGGTTGTCATATTCTGCTCATACCTCAGTGGACACACTGTACTACTCCAGTGGGAGAAGGATGCAGCTGCCCACATGTGCCTGCAGCGCTCATTGATAAACGAGAACAGGGATATTCAGCAGCATGTGATCAATCAGCTTGTTAATCTTATCTGATAACAACACACAAACATACACACAGACGCAGATAAACAACATTTCCCAGCAATCATGTTTTACTGTACAGCAGCTCTGACATTTGTGTGCCAGTCTCTGTTAATACTAGTAAACAACCAGTAAACACGAGCAATGACACTGTAGTATTACCTCAGTCTCTCTCCTACATGTGTGTCTTAATGGAAATATTTGTCATGCTTTTTTATGTATCATATGTTATTGTTTATGTTTGTTAGAGATTTAAGGTGATATATTACACAGTTATTTAGAACTACAAAAAGCTCATATCTCATTAATGAGTAGATTCCCCACAATTTAACAAGAAAAACTTTAACAATGAAGGCATCGTAATTGCTTGTTTGTTTGTTTGTTTTTTGTGTGTGTAACTGCGGGTCAAAGTCATAATAATAAATATACACACCTGATATAAATTTTAAGACCAGCTGAAAAATTGCAATAATTTACATGATCAGGAGTTAATTTATTTAACATGTTTTGTCTTGCAGTCTCCATCAGGGTGATCATGTCCTGAAATCATCATTATCATCAATTATCATTATCATCATCATCATCATCATGACATCATGATCCTAAAAAAGGCCTCAAGCCAAAGCACATTTGTCTACTTTTAATAAAGTTATTCTATATTACTAAATGTAAAAAGTTGTTGGGGAGGCTTCTACTTTATTTTCCCTTCAAAGTTAAAAAAAAAAAAAAAAAAGTTATATATATATATATATGAATAAATCTGAAACACTTAAACATCCCACTCAAATTAATTTATCCATAAAATTGGAGCTAAACATTCAATAAACCACAAAAATCTGAGAGGGAGTGACTTTTATCATTCCGGTTATTATTTTTGGAAGCATAATTCCAGCTATTATCAGTGCCAATTTCTGACTATATGTAAAACGTTGTATCAGCAGCTATTAATCAGTTTATATTTATATACGGTACATTCTAATATAATAATAAAACACACAGACACAACCTCACTTTTTATATTACATTACATTTTGGCTGCACTGACACCAAAGTCAGTGCTGTAAACCACTAAGCTATCCAGTCGCATGTATATAATCTTTGGACAACAAGCTTGGAAACCATAAAGGAGTATGCACTGTGTTATTGCAATAGCAGATTTCATTACACTAATCACATAACAAACTAATAACTTCACATTTTCTCTGTGTTTGTTCAATAACAAATGCATATGGTCCCTGTCAGTATGGACCTACCCACATTGAATAGATCTGGTCTTTTACAGGCAGAAAACATGTAGTCCATTTATAAGTTCTACGTACTCTATACCCAGCTGATTGATGTTCTCTCATATTCATTTAGAAATACTGTAAAACTCACCTAAAAGTTGATTATTCATGTATTTTGCTTGGTTTAGTTTTAAATGACGTGCTATATCAGACCGTACATCAAACCTATAATTAAGATACTGTCATTTCAGTGGTGGCAGTACTTGATTTGTGTTAACCGTGGCACCAACTGATGAATTACAACCAAGGCGATGTTTACAAGAAAATGGTTTAGTTTTAAAATACTTAAAGGGCTCATATTTTACTAAACCCACTTTTATTAGTCTGTGGTTTGTTTATTTGTGTATTTGGACCCTAATAGTTCAAAAAGTTTGAAATCGAACCCTCCAGGTGCTGCAAAACTGTCTTTATATTCATTTTTGACATAAGTCAATCAGATTTCTACAACCTGTTTTAATTCCTGCTCACATTTATAACTAGTTACGTCATGACATTTGTGCATATGAGGTCCAGACTTCTGACGAACATTTCTCAGAGTACAACATAAGTGTTAATCAGCAGCAACTGTTGCAGTTCATAGTGAAAATATGACCAAACTTCAATCCAATTCCATAAAATGTTCAGTTGTTGGTTCAACAGGACAGAGCAGCACAGCCAACAACCAGAAGGGGGCGGAGCGTGAAATCATTCATGTACATTTAAAGGGCCAGTGCTCCAAACCACCTTTTGTAATGTCATTACTCAGAAATAGTGTTGAAGATGGACCTGTGGAGTTGAATTAATGAAGAATTCAGACCCAAGCAGAACATTTATAGTTTATGTAGACCACAGTGTAATGTTTTAAAACGTCAAAATATCACTTCTTTAACTAAGTTATAGCTAAATCTACACATAACAAATCCTGTTGAGGAAACTAGGATGCAGACATCTGCCTGATTGTGTCATCAGTAACTACATATATGTGTCCCTGACATGGTAAGTATATCATGCCATGCTTTTCTAGAATAAAACCAGACACCAGCCTTGGATACTAGCTATTAATTCAACATAGATACTGAATTACAGGTGATTTTGTCGTTTTTGTCTCTGCCAGCAGCTGTTCTGCAGTTAAACTCTATGTTTTCTTTTGCTAATACTGAGATTCACCAGAGGACAGCTGTTATTTGTGTGATTTGCAAAATTTCCATCATCATCAGCACCACTAGCCATGTGATGAGCATTTTAGATGTGTTAGAATATTAAAATCACATCTGGATAGAGATTGTTTTCACTGTAAATGTTGTCTTAAAATAAAAATAAAAACATTTTAGTTCTGATATAGCCTGATACTGTTGTTATCATAGCACAATAATAGACCATTTAAAGGGCTCATATTCTGCTACATTTGTGTATTTGGATCCTAATAGTTCATAAAGTTTTAATTTGAACCCTGTAAAGCTATCTTTATATTCATTTCAGCAAAACATTGGCTGGTTTTCTACAACCTGTTTTAATTCCTGCTTAATTTGTTATGTCTATAACTAGTTACATCACAACATTTGCACATATAAGGTCGGACGAAGATTTCTCAGAATACAACATAATTGTTTGTCAGCAGCAGCGGTTGTAGTTCATACTGAAAATAAGTCCAAACTTTGAGATGATTACCTAAAATGTACAGTTTTGGTTGAACAGGACAGAGCAGCACAGCCAACAACTGGAAGGGGGTGGAGCCTGAACTGACTTATTTGCATTTAAAGGGCCAGTGCTCAAAACCACCTTTCTGGTGTCATTGCTCAGAAATAGTGTTGAAGATGGACCTGTGGAGTTGAATTAATGAAGAATTCAAACCCAAGCAGAACATTTACAGTTTATGTAGACCAGGGAAATGTGTTAAAATGAATAATACAATCTAAAAAAAAAAAAAAAAAAGAAAGAAAGAAAAATATCACTCTTTTAAGTAAATCATTAGGACCAAGATGAAGAGTGGACTATTGTCTTTGGTAGAGGTCTATACTGTATGTGTGCCCTTATAGTCACCAAAGTGATGGAATAATTTAATGTCATTATGATGGAAGCCCAGAAAACATGGCTGCTCAAGCTTGAATTAGAAACCATCTCATATCATAAGCACATTTTTTTCCCAAATATTTTATTACTTTAAGAGTGATTGAATGATTTAATCACTTGAAAAAATGATTAGTTTGTATACTACACAAGCACATAAGCTGACAAACACATACACATCCAAGTGCACACAGGTGCTCTAACCAGTAACTGATTGAATTTACGGCAGCATAAACCTGCTGAGCAGAGCCCAAAGAGCATCCATGGCGTGTGTTTAGAGGTCCCCCTGGACTATTAAATCAGCCCAGAGTGGATCAGGAAGCCATTGCCATAGTGACGGCTAAAGGAAGGGCTGTGATTTACAGTGACCCCACCAAATGCTGTAAACACAACCTACTATCATGATCAATCACACACAAACAGCACAAACACACAGGAAAAAAACTCAGAGTGGTGGTATAAAGCTGTTCCCCAGGGCGGAGCACATTAACAGACAGTACCCTGTCATGGTTGAGCTGGTCCACCCAGACCCGGGACAGGGGACATAACATCAGTTTGTTCACTTTAGTTTTGTTCTATATTACAGATACACTACAGGATACTGTAACTGATACTGTAATTGTAACTAATACTGATGTATCAAGATAGTGCCACAGATCTGACACTATATACCACATGTATATTTATACTATTGTCCTTGTATGATGCACTAATGTTTTTTCATACTTGCACTATTCTTCTGTCTGCTGTTTAATGTCTCACTATTTGTACACTGCAAATGATTTGGTTCTTATCAAGATACAAAAAAACTTAGATTGAGAAGTGTTAGATAATTTCTCTTGTTTTAAGAGTTAATTTCTTATTTTAAGTGTTCATTCAGCTGTAGACATGCTTATATAAGTATGTCTTAATTCATTCTTAATTCAAGAAGTGCTTTCAAGTGAAATTATCTCACTTTTATCTTGTTTTACACACCCTTTTACAGTGTACAATTTTGTAAAAAAAATATATATATTCTTTAATGTATGTATGTATGTATGTATGTATGTATGTATGTATGTATGTATCTATCTATCTATCTATCTATCTATCTATGCTACTTATGTACCTAAAACATGTCAATGAAGCTGAATTTTTTTTTTTTTTTTTGTCAGTATATTGTCATGCACCACATACTGACATTGACCTACTGCTTTTAACCTATCACTAGAACATGCTAGGAACACCACACACACACACACACACACTGCAGACTACAAGCAGTGGCCTTGCCATATCAAGTGTTCCAAGAGCAGATAGTGAGTTAAGTTCCTTGCTCAAGGGCACATCAGCCAACAACTTTTTCTGCTACTCAGGGGAATCAAACCAGCATCCCAACAGTTACAAGCCAACTCTCCAGCCTGTGAGGCCACGTCTGAAACAGCTCTGTTGTCCCTTGTTCTATTCATGGAGGCACTGATCTGTTGTTTTTAAT
The DNA here is from genome assembly GCA_029822895.1 of Maxillicosta whitleyi. Lineage (NCBI taxonomy): Eukaryota > Metazoa > Chordata > Actinopteri > Perciformes > Neosebastidae > Maxillicosta > Maxillicosta whitleyi. Next base: position 4,671,381 of record JAPSES010000019.1, on the reverse strand, counting down.
TCTGATACTGTTACTTGGAGTAAACAGGTATTAATATCAGACGGATGCATCCCTTGTTCCATTTTTGTTTCCCATTTGGAGTGGCTTCCCTGTACCTTGATTTGCCCGGGAAATGATATTAATGTTAAATACAAGTTTCTGCTACTCCCAGGGTGAGATGAACTCCTTATGAAAACAGAAGACACTATAAGGAATTACAAAGCATTGGGTACATATCAGATGTACTGCGCTGTTATTGTTATCCATTTGAGCTGCAGACTGTATGCATGTGAGACTATTCTACAATAAGATCCTGACATCATCTGACTTCATCTCAGTTTCATCCACCCTATTTTTAAGTAGGATCCTGTCATTCTATTAATGATACCGATCTTTGAGTTCAGTTTCATCAGGACTCAAATAACAGCATTTGATGATTATTTTTGTGCATTTAAGTGTTGCAGTCTTTCAATGACGTGTAACAAAAATATTCTGATGTGATAATGAGACAAGAGGTAAAACCTTGAATTGAAGCTTTAAAACTTCAGGTTGTAAGAAATGTATGATATATTGTTTTAAACTTTAATTCCCAGAGACACTAATTACTCTCAGAAATGTCAAAATTATTTTTATTCCAATAAAAGTAATAGATGCTGTTATTGTAAATCTAAAGTGACAAAAATCCTGATTCCAAACTGCAAATTATTCACAGATAATATATTACACTTAATTGCAGCCATCTTTGGCAGTATTATCACACTTTTTTATGGTTAAATTGAGACACTAGTTGCTTTTTCATTGACCCTCAAATTGAGCAAATATAAACTGTGCATAAAAATTTACATAATAGAAACACAACCATTTCATCAAAACTCTCATGTTTCAATTAAAATGTTTTTGCTGCTAAGAGGTATTTTTTGGGGGCATAGTGCGATTGGTATATCATGCAAAACTGCAAAGGAAAGACCTTTTTCCACAACTAGAGTCATATGAATAAAAAATAAATAAAATAAAATACAGTCAGCGCAGAAGTGTTTTAAAATGAACATGGTATGGAAAGCAAATGGTTTTTTAATTCAGTGTGGGATATAGGGGTAGTATATAATAATATTGAATATATCTATAAATCAACATGATATTTGCATTTGTCACCATGTTTATGGAATGTCTTCTAGTGTCATCCTGTGATCATAAATAAAAAGCATTTGTAATTTAATGGAAAAATTACACACTTCTGTTTGTTTGTTTTTTACATTTAGTGAATATATGTATATAAAGTTATATATAATATATAAAGTTTAGCGCATGTGTTCTATGGAAAGGAACTACTTATATTATAAAAAGATACAAGAACTTGGTTTAATACAGAAAAGTGGACAAATATTTAAGTAAAACAAAAACAATACTTTTCTTAAAAAAAACGTAGAGGACTTTGGGTGTAAACTCTGCTCTTTATGGAAGGAAGGAAAACGTGAAAAAAAGTTGATTGTTGCATAAATTAAATATAATGTAAGTGACATTGTGATTTGCATTTTACTTTTTTAGGGACGTAATTTTTTTTTTTTCCTAAGGTCAACTTATACTTGAGCATATGTGAATGCAACCCTGCAGCTTTTCGTGAAAGAGAGGTATAGTGCAACAGAGTGAGGCAGGAGGACTCCAGGGCACTGAATCTATAGGACAGGAGACGTTAAGTTGGAGGTGAGAAATAACTGGTGCAATGCAGGTGAGTGAAGAAGAGGTTTTGCGGGTGGGAAGAGGGGAGAGAGAGTCGGGCCTCTGCAGTCCTTTGCTGTAGGAGAACATCAATCCAGAGTCCACTTAGCTGCCATCTCTGCTGTCAGACTCCAATGGGACCCCATACTCAGAGAACAGGAGGGACAAGCATTTGCCCTGCAGCGCTGTGCTGTGCTAACTACTCCGTGCAATAGCATTACTCACTATTATTATTATTGACCCTGTGTGTGCATTGCAGTAAATACAACGATCCTGCTCGCAGTCTTTTAATCACTTTTCATTTTAATACAGGCAAGCGTAAGTAAACTATAAGTCTCAGGTTTCCATCACTATGAGTGGATTTCCATGAAGCTGTTTTTTTTTTTTTTTGTTTTGTTTTTTTTATGCACAGTTTTAATTAACGTATTACAGAAAACCTTGAGTGGAAACTCAGATTTTTTTTTTTTTTTCTCCTTCAAAGATATGGCTTGGTTCTCATAGTAAAAGTACTGACTATTATAGAAAGAGATTTAGGGAATGAATTATGACATCCAGTAATTATGGAACTTAATTGGAAAAAAATGGAAAAATGCAGCAGATGGAAATATTAGGCATGTATTGGTGGTCAATGCACATTTGGAGAGTATGTTTTATTTATTTATTTATTTATTTGCATTTCAAGCTAAAATTGAAAAAAAAGGAAACACAAGAAATACAGGATTGACCCTGAACCCATATTTCAGACAGATTTGGATCATTTACCAGCTTGCTCAACATCCCATATGTTGTTATGATTGATTGAAGGTCATTTTTCTGTTATTCAGATGAGTGATAAGACAGTCTGGCTGCACACCTTTATCGTTAGGGTTCTTTTACGAGGCAGACAAATCTTACAAAATAAAATATGGTAGGTAATCTGACAAAAGCTTTCATAGGCAGGTAGGATAAATGTCTGATGGTGAGGTTAAAATTTTCCTATGCATTCTGAAAACAAATGGACAAACCCATCAGATTGTAGAAGAAATTCGAAACTATACAGATACAGAAACTATCACAGTGAACCCTAAGGAAACTGCAGTGTTTACTGAATTAGGTAATTGTAAACACTATATCAGATGGGAAACCCAATATTATAGCATTTTGTATCAAGATTTACTAAAACAAATGCGGGGCAAAGGCTTTGACAAATTAACTAATTCAGAGAACCCAGTGGAAGAGACAAAACTATAAGTGGTAGAAGCTTATACCGCTATCAGCAGTTTTTTGGCAAAACGTATGAAATTGTGGTTCTTTCATTAGCAAAACATCAGTTGGGTTGTAATTGGTTGTATTTTTGTACAAAACACTACAGGAACCGGCAAAGTTATAAAATCACCATCAAACCATTAGAGACATTATTTAACGCCACAACTCATAATGATTCAATCTGTAAAACACTGACTCTGTATCCATTTTTCTCTACACAGTTTGTGTATATTTATCTCTGCACAGTTTGTGTATATTTTCATCCCTTTCCCTCTGCGTTGTTTGGTTTGCGTCCCATTAGAGTGTTGACAGACAGTGGATGCTCCATGCTGAGGAGATGCAGAGAGCGTGGGAGTTGATGGCCAGGATTATGCCACACAGAGCAAGGGATGCCTGCTTTCTCGCATTTATTGCACTTGTCGAAGATGCATCACAAAGAATGTGCACTAAGTGATGTATGTTGAGGATTTAGTCAGTTTGGTCAAGATATTTGCATGCATACTGATGATGATGATGATGATGATGATGTTGTAAAATGTTAAATGTAATGCCATAATATCTGCAACATTCCACTTTGGGTTTTTTTGGGGAGGTTTTTTGGTTGTTGTTTTTTTTTTGCATAATATTCTTTTAAATACTGAGTTTCAGTCCTCATCGCTGTTAACCAGGCAGCACATATGACATCTGTGCGTAGCCTCATACACCTACAGTGCATCTCTGTGTTTTGTCTTTATCTCCCACACTGCAGATTTAACTGAAGCTGTTTTCTTCACCTATTTGTCCTTTCTTCTGGTTTGTCTTCCTGCTTTCTTTTCCCTCTCTGCTCTTTTCAAGTATTTATACCTTGTATATAGCTCTTAACACTCAGGATACATACCTGATTTCTTTTTATTCCTTAAGTTTCTTTATAAATGGCTACTAAACTACTAACACGACTCTAGACAGCGCTGTCACACTCTGATGACTTTTCTCCATTTAACACTACAAAGCATTTACATCAACGTTCACATCTCCTTTATGCGAACTGCTCTGTAACGGCTCTGTTTAGACATGACAGGACGTTTATGAATAGACCTGTAAGGCACTGTTTGGCAACCGAGAAAGAGGTAACAATGGCACTGCAGGAGAACAGCAGCAAATTGTCAAATAATTACACAGCGGAAGAAGGATGTTCTCACTTCTCTAACAAGCTGCGTAAGTAGATTTCCAAACTTATTTCATGACTTTGGCTTAATTAATGACCATCATTAGTGCAACGACATTCATCTCCACTTCTCACTTATTAGTGCACACTCCCTGATACATGTTCTCATCACTGTCACCGTTTTAGTATTACAGAATATAAAATTCAGTTGAATATTAAAGGTTCATTGTGTACGATTTATGCATGAAGTTCCTGTCTGTCTGTGATGTGGGCCACTGCAAAACAAATGACTGCTTTCAATAATGGTTGTAGAAATAAGACAAAAAGAAAGACTACAACAGCAGTAAAACAGATACTTCTTAGTTTAGTGGTTGACTATGAAAAGGTCCCACTTTTTGCTTTACTTTAAAATTCTTCCTGCATTACCGTAGATCATCTCTTATTTACAGTATGCAGCAGATCATAATTGTACTTTTGTGAACATTTTCATTCTATGACAATAAATGAGTAAAAATGTATAAATAACTTCAGTAAAGCCGTGATGAACCAGTGACACATCCAGTGAGTACTCTGCCTTTGCCCTTGAGCTTGGCTAGACTGAGAACAAATGTCTCTTTGTGCCAAAAAAATCACCATAGACACTGGAAGCAGTTCATATGAATCAAAGTTTTAAAAGCAGCTATTATTATTTTAACTATTTCGGAAGAGAAAAAAAAAACATTTATATTGTCACATTGGCTAAAGGCGTTACAGAAAATACTAAGGAGCATCACTATTGCAACTTTTGTGACGAGAAAAACAGAGGGAGACTAGGGGGGTTATTTTAACATAAGACTCTTGTGAAAATTTTCCATCACATTTACATAACAAGGTTCAGGTCCTTCTCTCTATGCTGCCTCCGCAGTACTGTAAGAAGATGGCTCATCTACTGATGCCATCTTCTCCTCGGTGCCAAAGCAAAAAGGCAGTTTTCCTTCTCTTAACTGGATTATCAGTAATCAGTAGTGATTATAGGGATGAGCCGACCTGGCCTTTTGCTCCAGCTATGTGTGATAGAAGCTGGTGATCAGCAGTTACAGTAAAAGGTTGAATCAGGACAGTCTTTTCTCAGTGCAGTGCTGCCAGGCTTTTGCTGTGTGCTCCAGGAACCATCCCAGTTACACATGCACTGCCTCACACACAACCACTCAGTAATGCACTCATGCAGTATGTCATTACTGAGAATACATGATCTGTTGCACACACAGGTTCCTGAAGTATACATACATGACACACCCAAAAGCAATGGAGTCATCTCAAAAAAGAAAAAAAGTAGGAACGTGAGTTATCACTCAGGGTTATTTTCTGATACCCCTACAGGCTCCTTCATGCCATGAAGACAATTAGTAGTCCTGAGTCATAGCTGGCTAGAACCAGGAGTGTAGGAGTGAAAGCAGCTAAAAACAGCAGCAACAACACCCTGATGTGAGGGTGAAAGCTATTGTAGAATGCAAATTTTCCAATGTGAAAAAAAAAATTCAGTCAGTGAAACATTGCAGGTAAAGACTGCAAACTTGCCAGCTTAGTGGAAATTCATTTGGACTGTAAAAGAGGCTGGGGCTCCAGGAAAATGAAAGTGAATAAAAATGTTGCACAGATACTGTAACCGTGTGGTGGTTTGGCTGCATAGTGCAATGGAACTTCTCAGGAAGTGTGCCATAAATATACTTGGACTAGAATGATGCTTAAGGCAAACGTCAAGAGCATGGACATTCTCATTAAAAACTCAAAAAAATGACCTTGAGGCCTGTCCAATGCACACTGATACACATATATAGTATAGTGCATATAAGGTTACACAATCATTCAGGCAAGCTTGATCAGCTCAATTCTTCTAACATGTAATTATAAAACATTAAATATTAACAGGGCAGCATGCTGGTGCACTAGTTAGTACTGTCACCTCACAGCAAGAGGGTCCTGGGTTTGATCCCAGTGGGGTTTCTCTGTTTGGAGGTTCTCCCTATGTCTATTCTCTCCAAGTACACCAGCTTCCTGTCACCATCCAAAGACATCCACAATAATAGGTTAACTGGTCAATCTAAATTGCCCATAGGTGTGAATGTGAGAGTGAATGGTATCAGTTCTACCATCTCATCCAGGATGTACCCCTCCTTCGCTGATAACTGGGATAGACTCCACCACCCCTACAACCCTCTAAGTGCTTACTCCCACTGAGGCCTAAATCTGGTCTAGGCCCACGTGGCTTCAAATTCCAGACTTTTGCCTAGTCTGAGTGCAAAAATGGCCTGAAAAAGTACACAACAATTAGGGCCTTATCCAGGTTGGAAGAGGTCGGTGAGCATATTTCCCCAAAGTCTGGTTGCTAAAGTCCAGTTGCGTGAACATGCACGTAGAGGTAAGCAATGATGTATGCGACCGTGGGCGTATCTAGAATGAGTGCACCACATACTACGCTACTCGACTAGACTTCAGCAACAACAACAACAACAGCTGGAGGAGATCTGAGGGACAGTGCCACGACAAAGCAAATAAGCTGCAGGTGAAATCTTTGTTGAGCCTTCTGGTTCCTCCACTGAAGAAGTAGATCACTTCCCATGGCATGAGGACCTCAACCGCATCCTCCGGGACAAGCCGACCATATTCCCCAAATTGTGTCAATGAATCGATTACATCACACTATGCAAATTTGATCACACACAGAGTCACTATACATGATGACATATCGACGGTGTGGAACCGGGCTGGTTTTTAGCTAATGTGAGTGCACATTCCCAGGATTAGACCTCTGCTATTAAGTCCAGATAGGTCCAACTAGGCCATTCTGGCAAACCTAAGTGTGAGTACCCCCTAAAACACAGGTGTCAAACATATGGCCCACAGCCAAAAGCATCCTGCCAAAGAGTCTAAGCTGGCCCATGGGATGAATTTGTGAAATGCGAAAATTGCACTTACACTGCCACTCGTTGTAGGTCAGGAGTCAAATTCAGCCCAGTTCAATCTTAAATGGGTTAGATTAGTAAAATACTAACTTGATAAACTATAAATAATGTAAGTCCAAATCTGTCTCTTTGTTTTAGTGTAAAATAAAAAGTAAAATTACACAAAAATGTTTACATTTACAATATATCCTTTCACAAATAATTTGAATAACCTGAACAAATAAGAACAACATGAAGTTTATTTACAAAAAGTGCCATTTTACCAATATTCTGCCTGTTACTAAATGTTTTTGTGTATTTGTAGATCCATGGTGAACAGTTAGTTGTAATATATGTACATGTGTAAATGATAAACTGAGGCAAAATTTTGTTAAAATTGCACTTATTTTTCTTAATAAATTTTAATTTGTTCATGTTGTTCATGTTATTTTAAAGGATTGTTTGTAAATGTAGACATTTTCTTGATGTAATTTTACTTTTTTCACTTTAAAACATAGTGAAAAGTTTGCGGTTGTCATTTCTTGTATCTATTATTATGCTATTATTTTATTGGTTTGACCTGCTTCAGATCATATGGTGCTAAATGTAGCCCCTGAACTAAAATGAGTTTAAGTGTCCTGCTCTAAAGCATTAAGTGGCTCAAAAGTGAATGAATGAATGAATGAATGAATGAATGAAATATTAATAACAATTCATCAGAAAATTAGAGTGAAATGTTTGTAATGGTAACAAAATTATTTGTATATTGTTGCATATAAAATGTGCAAGCAATAATATTATGTCATCTTAAGTCATATTAAGTCATCTTAAATGAAGTCTAATATCCAGAATGAAAGACTAATAATATCTTCTTTTGTGGAATGATTTCCATGGAAACAATTGTGACACAAATTCAATGTGAAAGAAAAGAGAAGAAAGGGGAAATTTTGAACAGTGGCAAACTGCTATAAAGTGCTTTACAATAAAGTAATATTTTATAAAAGTTTTTCACATTTGTATCTAGAAGTCTAAGATTTATTTAGTGCAACAGAAACCTGCTGTTCACACACAAACAACTTAAAAACCCACTGTTTTCTTTGGCTCAAGTTATGACAAGTAACAGTGGACTGGATGCAAATAATGGTAGATTTGAGTTTGTTTTTTTAGCTCTTATTCATCTCAATACCATTTATTATGATTATGATTCTTATTATTATTATAACAATTTATCAGTCTAGCTCTAAAGGTTACATCAACAAGGCCAAATATTTTTTAAAGCTGTGGGTTGCACTTTGAGCTACATCTTAAAAACCACATGATGACACCTTTTCTACACCTTCATGGTCCCCAAAGCACTTTACAAAGTCTCACATTTACCCATTTGCACACACACCGGAAAAAAACAAAATCTTATCAAGTGTATTTTTTTTTTTTTTCGTTTCTAGTCAAAATATCTCATCACACTTAAAATAAGACATAATCACCTAAAGAGCAAATTTTCAGTGAGGTATGATAACTTCTTTTTAGACAATAGATCTTGAAAATCTTATCTCAAGAAGTCTTACCAAGATAATTTACATCTCTACTGGGAGATTTTATTTGTTTGAATTAAGCATTAAGAAAAAAATGTCACTGAAAAGTTACTCTTTAGATGATTATGTCTTATTTTAAGTGTGATGAGATATTTTTACCAGAAATGAAAAAAATACAATTGGTAAGATTTTGATTTTTTCCACTGCACTGATACACCAGCAGGCGGACCATGCAAGGAGCTTGGACTGGGAGAAATTGAGGGTTCAGTGTCTCGCTCAAGGACACTTTCACATGTCGACAGTTGAAGCAAGAATTCAAACCGCTGACCCTTTGATCACAACCACAGGTGGTCCAATAGCCAAAAGGTTGGAGGTTCAAATCCCTCTCTGTTCTAGTCTTTCCCTGGGAATGGGAGAACAAATGAATAATGGATCAATAATGTAAAGCGCTTTGGGTGTCTAGAAAAAAAAATCTAATAGATTATTAGCATTTATTTTGAAAAAGTGACTTCCTTCGTCTTTGCATCCTCAGCTCTCACATTATTATCATTAATTACTGAGTAAACACACACGATGCACACTGGGTTTATCTTTTACATGTTTAATTAACACGGTGACCTTGGCCCTAACTTCCTTTGTTTTGTCCTTTAGTCTTGCAGAGCGAAAAGAAGAGTTGAAGAGCGAGGTTTTGTGTTTCCCTGCGGGTTGATACGCTCAATAAAGCATCAATCACAGCTCGTCTGCATCAGGCTCTCTCTACACTGCTCTCTATGGAAAACTTTATTCATGGACTTGTAAGACATTATTGCAAAGGGGACTCACACAGAAAGATGAAGGTGTTCATGTGGGTTCCAGTGTTTTTGTGTATGTGTCTGAATGTGTCATTATTTAATACAGATCTGTCCTGCAGTACACATTTCCACCAGTCAGGGTTTCCTGTCTCTGTACACCTGCTCACACCTGGAGTTATTTATTGTATCACATGCACACTTTCCGTCTGTGTTGTGGAGTCTGTGACTCATCACTAACACATCTGTAACTTTTTTGGGACTCAGAGTGACAATCTCACATCACAGTTTTACAGAAAGGAAAGCTCAAAGTCTCACCTTTCTTAAACTCCATCCCAAAAATAGCAAACAGATTTAATTATGAACGGGCACATGTTGAGTCGTGAAAGAGATGATTCTTTTTTAGCTGCCATGTGTCAAAAGCTGAAAATCTCTCCCTGAATATTATTTACTGTCTTCATCTACCTCTCTTACAGCACACATTTCAAGTAGGCTGTGTATGTGTGTGTGTGTGTGTGTGTGTGTGTGTGTGTGTGTGTGCTGTCTTCTAGAACCCTGAGGTGACTTGTGGCATTTCTATGGTTTCTCTCTGAGGAAAGCAAAGCCTCCTGCTGCTATACTTGATGCTGCCCTTTCTGTCGTTGATTCTCCTCACCTCCTTGTCCTCACTTTTCCCTACCTTTAGGCAAGTTTCTAGGCAGAAAAATGCAGCATTGACAGGTACATTTGTATTTCCCTGAACCATGGTGTAGCTTTTTGCTTCTGGATGTTCTTTATTTTGGAAACGTAAACTGCTGCAGAGTACAAACACTTGCCGTCCAACAGTCTGCTGCATACAGATTGTCAAATATGTCTTTTGTACTGTGCTCAAAACACTAGAAGGACACAGATATAACGCTCCAAAACTCACAAAACCCTGATGTTTTTCAGTTTCAGACCAATCTTCACACTTTGTTAGGACCATGTCAGAGCTGGAGATTGGTCTTTCACTATCCATTTTCATTCTGGAGTGCAGGTTAAAAACTCTGTGATGTTTGATTGGTTTGTATTTCTTTAAACAAATCCCACTCATCTTGGGCGGCGCAGGAGCAACAGTGGCTTTGCAAAATAGTGTTGGGAGAGATGTTGTTTTGGTTGAACATTTGCATGTAGGGAAGCACACTGAGGTATTAAAATGACTGAAGAAAACAGCACAAAAAAAAAACATGGGTCTCCATTTTCAGTGCCTAGATGCGGAGGTAGTTTTTCTTTCAAATAGCAACGAGAATGCCAACTACAATAATCACCTAATGACAGAATTATTCTAGCACATCCTGGGAGCCCAACTAGTTTCAAGTTGATTAAGCACCAGAAAAGCCATCCAAATGTACAGCTGAAATGAAATTGACTTTTCATATTGCTGGTCAGAGGAAACTAGAATTATAATAAATAAAATGTGGTGAAATAAAGCAGCCACAGAAACATCTGTGTTCGTCGTGTACATCAAACTTTCTTCAATATTGGAAAATATCGAAAATGGTGACATCGTTTGTCTCCCATCTGAATCATAACATGCCAATATTAGTAATCCGGTACATCAAAACACTATTATGTTACATGAAAACAGGGTGTTTGTAATGTACATAAATCTGTCAAAGATCGTTTGTACTAATACAAGGTTAAAGACATATTGTAAACAGTAAACTGTAGCTGAATTGCATTATAAACGTTTGTCAAATATAATGGATACTTGTAAATACAGTTGAGGTCTGACATTTACAGAACATACACCTTTAAGTCAATTTTTTTGTTTGTTTGTTTTTTCCCAATTCTGACCATTTCATTTCCCTCTGTTTTTCAGTTTACTTGTCACTTTATTACTCCACCACCTGAGGGGAAACAAGGGGTATGGTCTTTCCTTTGGTTTGGTTTGTTTGTTTATTTATACCTAGCAGCAAAACTATTGGTCAAATTCACATTTCAATATTCCAATTTAAATTGGGTTTATAGATTACGAGTGACGTGGAATAGATCTGATTACATGTTGGGAACAATAGGTCAAAGATGAATGTTTTTATGAATTTTTAAATCTTTTTTTTTTTCCCCATTTACTTATAATGGGCAAAATGTCAAGCAGCAAAACTATTGGTTTAATTCATACCAAATTGAGATTATAGATTGCCAGTGACCAAGAATACATGTCATTACATTTTGGGGGAAATTAGTCAAAGTTCCATTTTTTTATGGATTTCTAAAATTGTTCCATATACTTATGGTGAGTGAAATTTCAGTTAAAAACATAAATTTTGTCTCAATTACTTAAAACTTGGCACATAAATGGAGGCAATTAATATACTGACATCACCACATGCATAGACATGATGACATCCGCAGGATCCATGCCAAAATAAGATGCAATAAATGTGAGGGGCGGGGTTTGTTGTGCCTGGCACCACTTCAGAATAATATTGAAGTGGATTTCATCTTATCATGTTCCTCTGGTATGCGTTGCCACAAAAGAACAGCTCTGGCCCCAGTGCAATATTTGTTGTGAAGTGGGGGCCATCGGAAGTGGGCTAGTACAGTAAGTGATGACTGTACTGGCCACAATGACACCCAGGAGCCTAGAGCTACAACACACTCGCTCAAATGTAGCACAGTCTCTAATTAACTAATGAAATATTAACCACCTCTTCATTCTCCTTCTACTCTGCCTGCCTCCTTCTACACTTTTCCCTGTGAGTTTCTTATTACCCGTCCTCTATATCACCATTTTTCACTACATTTTATGTTCTTTCATAGACACTGGGTGGGATGGGGTCAAACTTCCTTAGAATGAATATATAAAGTGTATATAGTACATGGTGAATGAACATCATGTTGATTTACCAAACAGTAAGTGGAATAAAAAACATTATGAGCCAAGAAGTATGTATAAAAAAACACACACAGGACAATCAACAGACTGATATTTTTTCAAACATCAGTTCAGTTTGATATTCATGATGCAGATTTCACTTTAATGTTAATGTTTGGTTACAGACATTTATCCATGTATTTATTTTCTTGGTATTTTGACTTAGATGTTCAGTTTGATAGATATCTACTTTCTAACTCCAAACTATAGTATTTAATTTATTACCTCTGTCAGGAGGTAATTTTTTCGCCTAGGTTTGTTTATGTGTTTATTTGTTAGCAAGATAACTCAAAAAGTTATGAACAGATTTTAATGAAATTTTCAGGAAAT
>JAPSES010000019.1:4637032-4641194 GCA_029822895.1 Maxillicosta whitleyi | reverse complement strand
CCCCCCCCCCCCCCCCCCCCCCCCCCCCCCCCCCCCCCCCCCCCCCCCCCCCCCCCCCCCCCCCCCCCCCCCCCTAGGTCCGCCTCAGTGCTTTTGAATAGTGACAGATGAATAATTTACAAAGAATCAGTCAAGGGCTGTCAATGCTTCTGTAAAGCAAAGCTACAACAAAACAGACTGAGCAGGGCAAGACTGGAACACTATGCAAGTTATACAGGTACTTCAAAGACGGAGAAACAACAGAGGGGAATACAAAAAAGGAAAAAAAGAAATGATGAATGACAGTGGTAAGGATGGAGTAACAGGGAGAGCAAAGACTGACACAGCTGTGTTTGACAGATGACTGAGGACAATGAAACAAATGAACCAGAGGGTTTTAGACAAAGAGGGAAACTTTAGCAGGTGAAAAACCCCCACTAAGCCACCCGCCATCCATCCGCTACACACACATACACAGACACACACAGCAGGGGAAAACCATTACAAAGAGGTGCCGATAAGACCCTCATCATAAGGTCAAGCTCCCCTCCATTGCTCTTCTGTCTTGCTTTGTTCCTTTTCCATGTTCTATCTGTACCCATCAATAACCTCTCTCTTCGCCCCTCCCCTCTCTGTCCACAATTAAATTACTATGTCAGACCAGAGTAGGTGTGGGAATGAGAATCCCACATGCTTAGATTCAGCCAGAGAACACTCAGCTGGACCACTGAAGGTAGGTTTTGCATACTTAAGGCCCATGTCATACCAGGAAAGACTCATCAGTTGTGAAATGGTTGCTAGGTGCTGATGGAGTAATGATGTGAATAATCAGCCCCTTTGGCTTCATAATGAGGCTGTGAGGAGAACACTAACTCATTTGCATCAGTTTGAATGAAGGTGTTTAGTGTAATATAGTCTAAATGCTATTTTGGAGGATTTTCCATAGTGTTTCTTAGGGAGAAACACTTATGATAACACAAAATTATATTTAAAATGAAGAACAGCAGGTAAGTGGATGCTATTTTAAATTAAACTCATCGTTATACTCCCATAGAGATGGCAAAGAGAGATACAGTAATGCTGGCTTGAGTCATGTAATTATCATACTATAATAAAAGTCACGAGAACATTAATGTATGAGTACATTCAGTTTGTAAATATTTGTCAAATTTAGCAAGGTAGTTTAGCAGGCTTTTTGGTCATACATGAAAGTTAGGTGTTGAACAATAATCTGTGCAATATACAGTTTTTCATCTTTTCATGGTCATCAGATATGACCCATTTGGGTTTTCAGAGGCTCGGTAGTGAACATACAAACACTGTCATCTTCTACAACATTGATTCACCAGTAAAACCCATGGAGTTTGTAGAATAACAGTGGGTGGAGACGCTTGTTTTATGTTCAATCAATGATATATTTTCAAAAAAATCAATGGAAAGAATGCTTCTAGGATGTATAAAAGAGGTTGTTGAAGGTACAAGGGATTTATAATGTAGATGAGAAACAGGAAGAAAACTCCAAGGTACTCACTTTACGCATTAAAATGTCTTTATTCTCATGCATAGACCTTAAAGTTGTCCTAGCTTATGGGTGCAATATGCCATGAGAACAAAGGTATTTTAACGTTTAAAGAAAGTGCCTTGGAATTTTCTTCCTGTTTGTTATCTATAATGATATATTCTGTTGGAATAGTCACTTTTTATTCAGTTTTCCTTGTTTTTGATATTAAAACCTTTGAATTGATTCTGAGTTTTTATAAAAATCTACATGATCAGTGAATTAAATATAGGAACATACCTGAATTATACTTAAGAACCACAAAATACAGAGGAGAACATTATAATAAATAGTGATAAAACACTTACCAAAGATTAAATACAGATATGAAGGGCCACACAAGTAGCACTGGGTCTTTACGGGTTAAAACAGGCCAGTATCATTTATCAGTGTATATGGAATATGAGTCAACTTGTTTTCTATGTATATAAAGAAAATGTATAAAGATTAAAAAAAAAAAAGTATAGAATAATGAACACAAATATTAAAATAAGCACTTATGGCACAATTTACAGCTTTTAAAACGCTTCCAGTTCTACGTTTTCCAGTGATTCTGCATCTTTGTTGTCATGATGGGGTTGCCAGGTAACTAGCAGACTTACAGTACTCAGCCAAAAAGTAGTTATGTTTCCCGCAACACCACAACTTGTTGTTTGAACTCTTTTACAGTTTCACGGGGTAAGATGACACAAGTGAATTGCATACATTCATGCCAGCTAAAACGTGTGATTATCGTATGCGTTAATAATCTAGTCATTTAACAGACAGTAAGAAAGTGTTCGCTCTACAATGCTGAACAATTAGTAGAAACATCACTCCTCTTTTTAAAGTAATGAAAAACAACCACGTAAACAAATTGTCTACAACATGACACCCTGCTACGCTATGCACTGATGAACGCAAACACCCGCTTTCACTCAGCACAGGCTCATCCATTGACAGAAACACTAACCTGATTAAAATGGAAAGGATTAGGCAGGACCAGGTGCTCAAATGAATTGTTTGTACAAAAACCCAGAGAAAATACAGTATGTCAGGGGATCTGACACGAGCCCATCATGCTCCACACATCACTGGGTATTTACCTATAATCTTTCATTCAACTATTCATTTGTCACTCTCTCCCTGCCCTCCCCTCCCTCCTTCTCCTCATCCCTCCCATGATCACTTTCAGCCTCTTTCCCACATGTGTTTTCATCTGTGCTGCAGCCGCCTACTCACGTTGTGTATGTAAAATATGCATTAGTGTATGATTACTGTGTGTACCTTGATGTTGATGTGCCTATTCTTCTCTGACTGACTGTTCTGCTCTGCTCTCTCTGAATCAGGACATGCTGTGAGCGTCTGATGATGATGATGACTCAGTAATGTGAGAATGTCACCAGAGTCTGAGAACTGTGCCTGGTTTCTGTCTCACTGCCAGTGATGCTCAGACTGTAGCTTTCTCAGCTCACTTCACTATTGCTGCTGTCAAGTTTCATTTTGTTCTTCTCTACCTAATCTACCCCTGTTGTTTTGACTTTCTCTCCACCTATGACCGATGCATCCCCACAAACTACCTCCTAATCTGATGACAACCATGGGTTTTTCCGCAGTCCATGTACAGTCGAGACATTGAATTTAGCTGTTTCGCTTTGAGGGACAATAAAAACAAACTAAAACAACAAGAGAATAAATTGTGCACTTTAGCAGTATAGTAAAAACTACAAATGTTGAGCTAGGCAAGTAAAACTAAATATATGTGCAAGTTCTGCTGCAACAGAATTACCTCATGTGCTAAAATCGATGAACTTCTGTCTCTGTTGTTTTATATGACAGGAAAAATAGTGGCTGATTCCGATGATTTTGTGTCACTTCAGTTGCCATTATAATAGTTGACAGGCCTTCTGAACAGAGCCACTCCACACAGACCACATCCACATCAATACAGACTTGAAAAATGACAGCTTCATGTGTACGTTCCTCAGTTTCATGTTACAACTCTGTTTTCTTATGGTTTATGGTTGCATTCACACCTTGCTTTATTGATCTTGTTGTCATCCAACCTGCAGAAGATGTTTGATTTGGCCAAGGGTAAAAAGTGAGAATAAAAAGCATGTTAGTGACACGATGGCTGAAGTTAGGATCAGTGTGGTTTAGGTTTAGCTTAGATTTTAAGATAGATTCTGACAATCTTTGAAAAGAAAACGGGATTTGTCAGTAGATTTCTGGCAAGTGCTGCTGGGAAAGCCAAGCTCGAGAGTACAAAACACCCTCAAATGCACTATTTTTTGCATGAAAGTAGGAAGTAGTTGGTGGTTTGATATAATACTATAAGCCTATTTAAGATAAATTCCTCAAGAGCGGGCGGATACAGCCTGAGGAGGTGACAAAATGCTGCAGTGAAGTTGGACCCTTTCCAGCAGCAACACATACAGAAAGTCACAAACATCATTAAATTCTGCTAAAAATGTTCCATATCAGCTTATTCAGATTTTGTTTAGTCGCCATGTTGGGTTTTAAACCAGAGATTATTATGATGGGGTGTATGATTGAGACAGCCATTGATGTTTTATTATCATGTTAAAACTCAGTCAAACTCACTCATCATTCAGATCACTTTACCTCTAAAATGGTATTTCATTC
>JAPSES010000019.1:4619532-4632032 GCA_029822895.1 Maxillicosta whitleyi | reverse complement strand
ACTGACCTCAGACAAGGACAGAGCTTAGTAGTGAAACCTCTCATACACACCGGAAGAAAGAGCAAGAAATGTGTAAAATGGCTGGATTTCATCTGCTTTCTCTTATTTTACATATATGGAGGAATCGGTAATAATAGACCTGTCACTTTGTGTCTTCTATAAGTGTACTGGACTGCCTGCATGTGTTTATATAATTACGGTTCGCAATAGTATATGTTAGATTTAACATTTTCCTAATGCGCCAGCTATTCTGTATATTTTCTCCTATTTTTATTCTCCTTGGCTTTTTGTTCTCGCATCCCTTACACATTCACACAACTGTCACAACATTACCATTACTCAGCATACAGATATACAGTACAAGCCCAGTTTTTTAGCAGTTATTGTGGCTGCTGAGTTAATTTGAAGAGAGACCCAAGATTAGAGTAAAAAGAATGAGTAAGTAGAGTAGAGAAGAGCAATGATTACTCTTTCAAAATGTCTCAGGTCTTTTTTATTGTCCAAGCACTCGAGTTCTTCAAGGAGCAGTGGTTTGTGATGCAGGCCTGGGGTGCTGTGCCTTCACAAAGGTCACTTGAACACTGAAGCAGATTAGCAATTCAGATTGGGCTAAAGGGGCTAAAAGGCTGCAGTAGCCCTGCCTGAGTCTTATTACATTAGCAAAGAGCACGACTCTAAATGCACACCACTGATTAGATGGCATAAAGTGGAATGGGTTGTGGGAAGATTGATGCACATACTGTACATATGTTCATACACACACAAACAACCGGAGCAATACATTATGACTCACAATAAACAAACATGTAAGGAGCACATGATTCCATCCTGAAGGTTTATCATCAGAATATCCTCCCACTAACTATCCTTCCTCACACACTTGCATTATCAGCAGTTACAGCCCAGCACTCTGTCCATCTGCCCTCGTACAACATCCATCTTGAAGAAATGAGTCTGAGTTGCGACATGATAATGAGGACAGTTTTGTTGGAATATTTCCTGCATTCTCTGACCAGCATTCTAGTAAAGATGGGTTAATGGTAAGAGCCATTAAAACACTGCAGTACAATACAGCAATGATAACCACTGACAAATGTTTGACTTCTACAACACTTTTCTTCTGTCTTGAGAGTCATAAACTACACTGTATACTGTTTATTCGTCACTTATTCACAATGCTATTCCTGAAGTAACCCCACACTGCCTATTTTCCATGTCCCCAGGAATATTCGAGAGAGCTCATGAACACAACAAGAGCTCATAAACACCCCTGATTAATTCAATCAAGTTTAGGCAGACCATGGAGATAAGGTGTCAATGCAGCAGACCTTCCCATCCATACATATGAACAAACCAATAAATATTGGTCACTCATATTCTAAATAGCTATAAGTTCATTATAATCAATCTGTGTTGCTATACTCATAAGATTTAATGGGGTTTAATCATGACAGCTTAAAAACAGTTTGTCCTCTTAAAGGGCTTTGTTTCAGCACCATGGACAGCAGGCATGGGAGGCCGCACAGCCAAGAAGAGTCTCTACAACAGCCCAGTGCACAACAACTGAAACAGACAAATAGACATTACAAAACACACATCCCTAAAGCATTATGTGTTCTGTATGTATATGCTACATTTAGGGGTCAATACGCACGTAAATCCTTTTCAACTTTAGTATGTTGTTTAAGTTTGATTTGGGCTACAGTTAGAGTAAGGTTAAGCAGGATTAAGTTAAGATCATTGTGGTAATGGTGAAAGTTAGATTAAGTCTCTTAAAATAAAGTTAAGCCTCTAAAGTGTCTCATACAACACAACTGTGTATTTGTGTGTTGAGTGGTACAGTACATGAAGATTGCTGGGATTGTGTTCTGTTGACATTACACATCATGTAAGTCTGAGTCCTACATTATATGCCTACCATGTCATTGGAGCAACAACCAAACTGGGGACAATACAAACCCTGGATTAGTTGCAGAAATCACTTATGGGCTGTAAAGGACACTGAAATAAGCACCACTCAGCAGCTCTGTCAAATCATCTCATAGTGTGATGATGAGTGTCTGGCCCTTACTCCAAATGCCAAACATCCGTTCTAAAGCCACAGTTCACAAAGTGGACCATAATAATAATAATAATAATAATAATAATAATATATTGGGTTTAGAGAAAAGAAAAGAAAAGAAAAGAAAAGAAGAGAAAAGAAGAAGAGAAAAGAGAAGGAAAACAGTTGCAGGAGTCTGTTGCCTTGCCCTCTCATACCCCATATCATCTTTACTCAGAGCAGCTGTGTGCATGAACAAATCCAGATAGGTCAAATGATGCAATTCAGGCACCAGTGGACTGGGCTCTGAAAAATAAATACTATCATACTGACAGATATGCCCAACGGTTGCCATGACAACTGTGAACCCACCCCCTTTGATGCACTTGCATGTGTGCTTGTGCGTGTGCGCGCGTGCACGACCAGACCTCCTTAGTCCTACCTTGCATTCCTCCATGCATGTCCTAACTGAGTATGCATCCGTCTCGTATTTTCGAACCAGCAGCTCAAACTCCCGGTAGTTCTCTGCCGCCCTCCGGTCAAGACTCTGATAAGCCCTGACACACTCCGTGCATCCTTGCAGATCCTCCCCCGTGGTCATATCCAGGGTGCAATTCAAAGACTCGTTCACACTCGTAAACCCGTTAAACAAATCCAAAAGTGAGTACGAATTACAAAAAGAAAGGTACAAATCGCTCAGATTCACGTACGCCAACTGTGTCCCGTTTTCCCCTCCATCGGAGAGGCCCCGGCACACGGTCTTCGCGTCCGTGAAAGTAAAGCAGTCTTTGGACAAGCTGTCGGGGAGACAGGTGTCCATTCGCCACAGAGGTTTGGTAGAATTCCCTATAAAAATAACATCTTGCTTTCTGGCGAGAAGGTGGGGGTCAGGTGTTGTTGGGATGTGGTGGTGGTGGTGGTGGTGTTGGGAGTTTGTGTACTCGCCCATGTCCGTGATTGCAAACCCCTCGTCCGACCGCTTGTCTCGGGTTCGCGTCAATTTCGCCTCGGCGCAGAACCACAAGTGATCAGAGAGCAGGACGGTGATGAACAACAGAGAGGCCAGCGACAGTCGCCATCTCTGGGCCCGCTCCGACTCAGTAAATGGCTTCTCGTTCTCTCGGGGTGCAAACCAGTATTTTAAGCCTTCATCATGCTGCCGACGCATCCAAGCACCCCTGGTCATATTTTAGGAAAGTGCTGCCCTGGCCGACTCCACCGCGGGGGCTGCTCTGCCACAATACTCATTGACTTTGGGGGGGATGGACTCCAGTTGGTTCTCCTCCTGTAACGGTGGGGTGCCGTGCCTCCGCCGGTCCAGGGCGCTCCTTCTATCGCGCCCGCAGCAATCGGTGCTATTCCGATCCAATTAGCGCGCCCGCACAGATTAAGCTTCTCGCTGCCGCATCCCGGTTCTCCATGGCTCTCCGGGGGGAAACGGCGTCCTCTTTGACCGCATGCTCCCCTCTCCTTATCCCTCCCCGGGTTTGTTCTCTGGTTGGGAGCGCAGGCAGACCAGCTGTTGCGAACCTCTCGGTGCTGATGCTGCGCGTCTGCCTCCGTTTGGTTTGCAGATTCACTTAAAGGAAACCAACGAGCCCCTTTGAAGCATGCAGGCTGGTTTCTCTGTCCCGTACCTGAGCGGAAAGCTTAGAATCCTTTCTCCCGTTGGCCATTGTCATCTTGGACCGCGGTTAAGTTGCCGCCATGTTCGTCTTGAAACACTTTTTCGGAGAGCTGGGTCTGTTTGCGTCATCTCCATCGTTGCGATAGCTCCATCGTTGCGCAGTGGCGGAGCAGCTTATTACCTATAGCCTCTGCACGCACGGACACACACACACACACATGCGTACACACACGCGCGCGCACGTATACAAGTCTGGAGAGAGAGAGAGAGAGAGAGAGAGAGAGAGAGAGAGAGAGTAAAACGCACACACTCGAAGGGGGTTAAAGCTGTTATCTGCTCTTTGTGAGTAGTAGTCGCCAGATTTTGTTTTGGCAGAGCATAAACACACACTTCTGGCGACATCTTGCTTTTGGTGCAGGGTATAAGCAAATCCATTCAGAAGAATAACATTGCAGTTAAGATATCACACTCACTGTTTCCACATAGGCTGTCAGTTAATATTCACAGATCCTACACACTAAATGTTTGCAATATAGGCTGCACACATTCTGATTTGACATTGTCCTTTTCTGTGTTCATTATCCTGATCTGAATGTAGGAAATTAAAGCTACTCAGGCTGAAGCTACTGAAAAAGTGTTAAACAACTGATAAGATTTACGAGTTTAGGCTAAACAAGATGCTCCCAGATGAGTAGGTTCTGTTTTATCAGCTGTGTTATATTTGTTCAGTATACTTTAAAGCAAATTTGAAAAAAGACGTATGGCTTCTCTGTGTTTGTGTGAAAGGTAATGAAATGATGGTGGTTATTTTTAATGGGCTGGACTTAAATTGCAGACTTTATCCTCATCCCTTAACATTACAAGTCATTGTTGGCTTGGAAAGGCTTTAGTGTTCCTTAATGTTAATGGGCATAATATTAGAGATAAGACAATAAATGATTACCTGATTAATTTGTGATTAAAACAGGGCAGGAGGCAACTTATTCTCTAATTTAATATTGAGGAAAATAGCATCACAACACATTAAATGACACAGGCAGCAATTAAATGAAACCGTTGCATACTGTTTGAAATGCTTGTTTGGAAAGCCACAGAATTACAGCACCATGGACAGCTCAAGAGTGTTAGAGTTATAGCTGTTCATTATCACAGAGGTCTACTTTCTGAAACTGCCCTAAACGTAACAAAGAGGTGTTTATAGCCAGTTATTGGTGTTGATGAAATCACACTTTTTGTTTGGTGTGTCCTCGGGTTTTTAGGCTTCAACACTGTTGTGCAAACTTAACACCTAACACAATTGCTGCCAAAAAGCTTTTAAATCAAACCGCTTTTCAAGGGCAAAATCCCTACTGTTTCGTTGCACAGAGTAAAGTCAACAAGTCTCCTGAGGAGTATTTTCTGATTTATCACCTAATGTCAATAGGCTATCACGAAAGGAGATGTAATCTCTCAATGTTTGTTAAACTTCAACGGTGTTGCCTGCAGCTTGGTGAGAGTATTAATCGGAAATTAATTGAAAATAAAAATGAAACCTCGGATGGTGTTATGGCTAACATCTGTGGTGTTGTTGCTAGGGGTGTTCGAATACTCATCACTCATCACTCATTGCTCTCACATATTATGTCACTGCAGGATGCTGTGGCCATGCCTCGCGGGGGAAGATGTCCTGTTTCAACTAGGTTTGTCTAGTCTGCCGTTAAATGTAGTTGCTCGATTTCATGCTCTGCATTTGACCTCAACTGTGATATGTGTGTATATGACCCTGCTTCCATCTGCTCAACTGGTAAACATATGGACAAAGGGACTTTGCTATATTCTTGTAATATTGTTCTCAGATCTGTAGTTTGATTGGTTCACAATGGATGCCAGATTGATGTCAGTACCTGAGAGGTGGCCAATCAACAACATACGGAGTGTGTGGCTGGCACAGCAGAGAGTTGTCAGTTTCTCACCACCTCCAGCACTCTCCTACCTGTATGTTTGTGTGTGTAGGAGATGGAAGTAGTGTGAGGGCAAGAGTGAGACAGAGTAAAAGACACAGACCCAGAGAGAGAGAGAGAGAGGACTATGCCTGTGAGATGAATGCAGATTGCTGGCCCTTAAATCTGGAGTCATCTCTGTAACTGTAAGGCCTGAAGGGCTGGCAGACATGACTCATCCACTATCCATGCTAGAGAATGTGTGTTCCCTTAATGTACTGATAGCAAAGATAACTGTCACTGTTCACAGCCTTGCTACAAGTGTGTCATTCATTATCAACAAACCTTTCATAGCTATTTTTACATGATTGTCCTGTTTGACTTGAAACTTGAAAGTACTCTTGTATCATTCAGATCCAGCGCTGCAATCTATTTTTTACAGGTCTATTTAAAAATGCTTTACAAACAAATCCAAAATAACAAGTCTGGGATCTATTACTTTTTTTAGTGCTCTCTTTGATGCTCTCAAAAATCATGATTCCGATCAAATTCCAGCTACAAAAAGCTATCATCAGCATTATTGTTATTTTCATGAGTCAGACAGTAAATAGGCTGTCTTCATTTTAAAAAAAAAATCATTCACATTCAGCCAGAATTCTTTTTCAGTCTTTTTTTGGTTCTCATATGTCAAGTGAGTCTCAACATCAATTTTGGGGGTTTTTTTTAGACAGCAGAAACAGGGAAGAGAGGGCTCCTTGACTGGACCTCCTGACAATCAAAGAAGGAGGAGCAAGAAGAGACAGGTGACATCATCCAACTGTCCACATGGCCATTTGCCAACTGGTGTCAAGTACACCCCCTACGCATTGTGTCAGAATGGAAATAGGCCTTTTTATGTGAATATGTCACAGTATCTCTGTCTGTCTTTGGTTCTCACTTAACAGCAAGCTAAGGAATACCTGCTGTCGTCTTGTATATTCATTCTTGTGCAAGTACTTTGCTGTGAGATGAAAAGATGAAAACCAAGCTTGGTGTTCTGGTTTTATCCCTTTCCTCCTTTCAATGATTTGATAGCATCTTGCTTCCTTTCCTCACCACCATAATCCCCTTCTTTGCTTCTTTTTCCTCACGTTTTGTGATATGACTTTTCCTTAAGCTCTTCCTTACCATCATCCTGTCATTCTTTTTTTTCCAGCTGAGTAGCTCTAGCTGTACCTTTTCTCTGTCTGACGTCAGAGGCAGAAATGAGGTTCATAGTTTCTGATTGGTAAGAGAAGACAACACCTTCAGCCTTGATTTATGGATTGACAAGAGAAGTTTGACTTAGTATGATTGCACTGAAATGGCTACCACAAATAAAAAAAGTACTTGTTGATTTAGATACAGAAATTAATCTAACAAATGCTTGCCTAGAAGGTAACAGCTCAGCACAGACGTTATTAAAGAATTATTCAGGAAATTAGTTTAAACACGCAAAATATCTAGGAATTGTTCTTTTTTACTGTATTACATGTCTTAGGGGTGTTGTAGTAGCAGGTTATAACAACAATCTGGTAGCGCACGACAGAATACACAAATGGCCACAGGAATCAAGACATGTTAGAACAATCATGGTGATACCATCGTGCTGTCCAACCTCCCACACCACCCTGCACAACCCCCTGCTCTGCCTCAGGGTTTTACACTCTTTATCGATTGGTTCGCCCTATTTCCATTCCAGGAATCCCTGAGCTTCTTATCAGAACAGCTCGCTTTCCCAAGGACACTGCCCATTCCCATATCCATGATCCCAGATTCCTGACCTATATATTCCCACTGCTTGATTCAGAGTTGTGTGTTCACCCTGCCTCCAGCTTCAAAGGAAAAGGCCTATCAGAGAAGGCCGATTTTGCCCTGGTAAGTAAACATACAGAATACTAATACATGGTGTAGTTCACAAATACATATGTTTGTTTAAAAAAAAAAAAAACACAACAGTATTATCTATGTTTTAGTGTTTATTAGTAACATAAAGAGCTTTTTTAAGATATAGATACAATACCTGGAAGTTTTAAGAATTGGGGTATTTTTACTGTATTAACCCGTAAAGACCCAAACAGCAACTGGTAACCAAAAGCATCTACTCAACTCTAATGTTTAATAACTGTTGATCCACTAATCCTGTCAATATATGTAAATAATTGGTGTAAAATGTAGTATGTCGTCTTTTCACAGTCATCTGATATGACCCATTTGGACATTCAGAAGCTCTGTACTGAGCATGGGAACACCGTCATCTTCTACAACATTGATTCACCAGTAAAACTCATGGAGTTGGATCAATGACAGTGGATGGAGATGCTTGGTTTTACATTCATTCATTGATATATTTGCAGAAAAAAATCAGTTTTTCTTCAGTTTTCTGTTGCAAAATAATAACCTTTGAATTTACTCTGAGTTGTAATTAACATCTACATGATCTGTGATGAGAATCAACACCTCCAAATCTGGGGCCATGGTCATCAACCAGAAAAGGGTGGATTGCACCCCCCGGGTCGGGGAGGAGATACTGCCCCAAGTGGAGGAGTTTAAGTATCCCGGGGTCCCGGTAATATGACAGGGGTTGGTGGGATGTTTTCATTTGTATTGTGTTTTACATGTACTAATTCTACATGTTTTTTGTTTTTTTTTTTCATTATTTGATTGTGTTGATTTTAAAAATCTACATAGATATCTGGAAAATGTAAAGATATACAATATTAAATCTCATGTTCAACTCATGGGCCTGTATGCTCCAGATGGAGGGAGCAGACCCCTGTAACATCAGCTATAGCTCTAGTGTAAACAGCAGAAGGCAGGATTTACAGGAACACCAGGACTGAAACCACAACTCCACACTCCAGCAGAGAGAGCTGAGGACAAGCCTGAAGGGTTTTTGTCACAAAACACCCCTACAGTCAACAACAACCTGAAACGGACCCATACTATTATTTGTGACTCTATGTTCCCATCACCTCTGAGTTCTGTTTTCATCCAATTTCACTGACTTATAAATAATGATCAGCGAATGCATATCTGCACCTACACAGAGCTTCTGCATTATTTCGTACATTTCTCGCGTGATCTGAGCTCACATAAATTTTTCATATGTTCTATTTAACATGCAAATATATAGAAAACCTTGAATTTGACATTATTAATGCAAAATATGGTACAGACTCCACTTGTGTGTAAGGAAAATGAGCCAGGCATTTCTAAATGCATTCGGCTCTTGCTAATCTGTGCTGTCGGAGAAAAGCACCTCCTGATGAAAGGGAGATGTCTTCCCCTGGATCCAATAGGAAAGTGGAAAAAAAAAATGGATAGTGCAGCCTTTGAAGAACTGGGACTGAAGTCAAATCCTGGCTAACATGGAATCTGAGCTGCTTCCAGTGCTGAGATCCAGTCACCTCTCATCCTGTGTGAGTGGTGTGTTCACTGGAATAAACATACAGCTACTACACAGATTGTGCCTGGGATGGGGCTGGAGGGAGGCCAGTACAGCTCTGCTCCAATCCCCCAGCCTCATCACTTCTTCCTTCTCCGCCTCTCTTCTTTCTGGAGTGTTAGTATGCTGAGCCTTAGAACATAACCAAGCACTCTCTGTCACTGTGTTTAAACACTGCTCACAGGGCTAATCACAGTGGTCCATACCAATTTCTTCCCTCCCATCTTTGTCTTACTCATGTCATCACAGTCTTACTGCGTGACTGCAAATCTGATCACCAAGAGAAATGGGTTTGACCTGACAGAATATATCAGCAACAAGGATTTAGTTCACAGTCTGTTCTTTTTTTTTTTTTTTTTTTTTTTTTTTGCTGCTCTTTAATTACTCATCCAACTTAATTATGTTTTTTTTAACATGTAACATAAAGGTGGGGTAGGAGATGTTTTCCTGGAGTGTTTGTTTTTTTTTTTTTTTTACTATATTTCTTAAAATCCCATTCACACCCTGATTACAACCAATTAATTAAATGCTCTGACAAAAAAAATGTTTTTAAATGTAGTCACCTGTGGAATGGACAGGACTGAAAAAACGCCAGGCAATCATTTTAACCGGACCACTGCAATGATTGAATGGTGATATGTCTATCAAACTCAACTGCCATTTGTCCCTCCCTCCTCTGCATATACACCTCATCGCGCAACAAATCTGATGCTTGGAGCACTTATAAAGGAAACCAAGTCAGAGCCAGAGCTTGGCTAGCTATATTAGCTTTATTAGGATGTAAAGTTCACCATGCAACCTGTTTTGTCACCAAAATAAATCATTCAGAAATGTAATATTACCCAACTAGGTCTGAATTGGGGCTGTTCTGTAAGAGCAGTGGTGTTGGAGACTGAATAAGGTACACATGGACCCACAAGCCAGGGCCAAAGCTGGGTGAATTGATCGTGTGCAGCACTCGTGACCCTTCGGGAACAAGTATTGTGCATGCCTGGCCTCTGGAGGCGTGGCTTCAGAGAGTAGTCTGAAGAAAGGGGTTTGGACTTTTGAATTGTGTATTTTCAAAATGTAGCTTGCTCAAACTGTTTTTCCAAGATCTCCTATCCCACCTTTAGGTCCTCCTTTACCACCCTTCACCTTTTCAACTACAAGTGAAGTGTTTCTTTTTTTCAAAATTGTAATTTTTTTTTCCAGTTTTCAGTTATGTTAAAACACAAAAATACAAAAACAAAGGCTCAGATGTGTGTTATAACTAATTAATTAATTAACTAGCCAGTCCTTACTTTAAAAAAAAATCTGCACAGATAAGGTAAGGTAAGGTAAGGTAAGGTAAGGTAAGGTAAGGTAAGGTAAGGTAAGGTAAGGTAAGGTAAGGTAAGATAAGACTTTATTCATCCCACTATGGGGTAATTTCACAGCTCACTGCAGCAACATACAACACATAGAGTTCAAGAGAAAGGCATGTAGAAAATAACCATAAGTGAGGGTGAAATATAAAGGAAAAGGACAGTCACTGGTGTACAGATATAATCCTTAGTCCAATCTAACTTCCTCCAAGTATGCAAGAAACAGAGCAGGCGAGGCCTTTCTAATCAGACATATAAGGTGGTATGTTCTGTGCATGAGCCTGTGTGACACTGTGCAGTTCTTTACTTAAGCTCTTACTCTGCATCATCTATCTCATCACACAGACTGGCCGACCTCAGATGACTTTGCAGACACACTCTGCAGTCTACTAGTCACGTGTGTATCTCTCCCTCTCTCCCTGTGGTGCTTGCTCCACTTCTGATCACAGCACAGATGTGCCACTGTAAATTCAATTAACCTGGGGCATGCTGAATGTAAAGACTGTGTCATTGTAAACTGTGTTATTTCCCCATTGGCAGCTCGGCTAACTACTCCTTGAAATCAGCATTGATATGAAGAAGGTATGTTCTACAATCAAAGTCATACTCATAACACACACTAGCCATGACCTCCTTCACTGCTAAACAACATCTTCTTTTCTATCTCGGGCATTTATCCCTCTCTCCCCATCAGTCATGCCCCTCTCTGTGTGGCTCTGTAAATATCTGCCACAGACAGAGTAAAGTTCAAGAAAAGGTCTAAAGTGATAAATTCTGCACTGCATCTGTCTACTGCGTCTCTGTGTACAAGTAGAGTATGAGAAAGTGCCCAGTGTACCATGGTTTCATCAGATGAGATTAAGAAAGAGGCAACATGATCCACTTTTTAACTCTTTTCCATCAAGCATGTAAACTACCGCTGTAAAACGTTAAACACAACCTCTGAGCAATGATGCATCAAAGAACATCAATCCTCCTTGCCACGGTCCTTCTATAGGCTCACTGGAGTTATGATGTATTGCACCACAGAGATGCTGGATTTGTTGGAGGGATAGAAGAAGAGGAGGATAAATAATATACTGGAATTATGACAGTAGTTAAATCAATCAGCTCAAGAACATCGGCAACGTCTGATTTTTGTGAGCCCATTTCATCTTGTGGTGGAGCTAATTTATGGGGTCACAGCAGGGTCATGGCTGTAGATGCAGTGAAACCCTATAATCAAGCCAGGACCTGAAGAACTACCGCCTGGAACACATAAATCAATGGCATGAACTGACACTATATACTGCAGGATGGTGAACACACAAATGCACAGTGTCCTATACACGAGAAAAGACGATGAATAAGCTGTAACTCATTCTTCCAGGCATCATGGACTGTCATTGCAATGCATATGTTCAGCACGGAGCATGTTCTCTGCTGAATCCTTCAATTAGCACTGACATTTAAGGATATCTCCCCAATGCACAGCCACTAGTGTACAGTACCTTTTCATTAAGCTCTTATTGTGTGGGCCTCAGGGGTGAGAAGGGGGGGTGACTGGGAATGAGTCTGTTTGTGTGTGGGAGAGGCCAACAGAAAGAAAGCAGAGACAAGAGGGATAAATTGTTCAAAATAGACAACAACTAAAAGCCAAGTGCGGCGATAAAGGGGGTTGACGAGGACAAGAGGCAGTGATATATTGTTCACATTCACGGGTCTAAACTCTTGCCTTTGTCTCTTGTGCTCCCTGAGCAATGGCTATTACACTGGCTTACTACAGGGTCACATGACTGAAAACGGGGAAATACAGTATGTTTATCACAACATGGACTTGTGTGTTGGCCCTACTTATAATCTCACTTCCTCTCTGATCCCCATTTTCACATTCATTACTTCCCTTCTTCTATATATGGCAAAATACTGCATATTACATTAGACAAATTACTACCAGACCATCTACTCACTCATTTGCACACCTTGATGTGTTTACTGTTTTAATTTTAAATTGCTGCTTTCTGGTACTCCCATGCTCAGTCAGTTATGTATGTGTGTGTGTGTGTGTGTGTGTGTGTGTGTGTGTGTGTGTGTGTGTGTGTGTGTGTGTGTGTGTGTGTGT
>JAPSES010000019.1:4599761-4619510 GCA_029822895.1 Maxillicosta whitleyi | reverse complement strand
TGTGTGTGTGTGTGTGTGTGTGTGTGTGTGTGTGTGTGTGTGTGTGTGTGTGTGTGTGTGTGTGTGAGTGTGTGTGTCTGTGTGTCTGTGTGTGCTACGTCAATCACTGTATGAAAAGTGCTATATAAATGTTGGTTGGTTGGTTGCTTGGTTGGTTTGTTGGTTTGTTTGTTGGTTGGTTGGTTGGTTGCTTGCTTGCTTGCTTGGTTGGTTTGTTGGTTTGTTTGTTGGTTGCTTGGTTGGTTGCTTGGTTGCTTGGTTGGTTGCTTGGTTGGTAACTCTGTCCAATGTGTTTACAAGAAGTTTGCAAGTGGACTGATAATTTTAAAGCCTGCAATATCTAATAAGCAGTGTTTGTTGCTAGAAGCCTTATTTGCCCCCAGCTGTGCTATTTCTCTTAATGACAACACAGCGCTGTGGGATATGTTTAGAGTATGACCTGCTGACAAACACTGATGTATCAGCACATTGCCCTACCACTCGCATCACAAGAAGCTTATTTTTCTGTCACTGATATTGTGCGCACTACCAAACAGAAAATGCGAATGATGAATTTGTTTGAATTTATCTGATCGTTATTTTTAGGTGGTAATGTGTTTTTGGGGAACTGTGTTCAAAGTGCAGCTTGCATGTCACATGATGATTGTTTGTTTTAGGATGGAACAGTAAAGGAAATGTTCCCTTCTATTCTGTAGTGAAATCCAAACAGTCATTCTCAAAGACCTTAACAGTCACCAGTGACCAAAAACACATACTAATCTAAAAAGCTTTAAACCTCTACTACTATCAATACATGTAAATATTTCAGGTAAAATGCAGTTTCTCAGCTAAAAACGTCTTATTAGAACATACTAAATGTTTATTTTAAAACTGAGTATTTACTAGTTTACAAAAAATCCAAATCTACTGTATTATTTTTGAGTTAATTCACATGCCCATACTCATATAAACCCATATTTTTTTTCTACACATACACACACATATTAAATGAGAAATGAAAGATGGCCTTTCCGTCCCCACAGGATAAAACAGTAACCTTTAATCTGGACTACAACCCTGTCTGTTTCTCTTGGCGACCACAGTCTACATGTCCTTCTGTATCAGTTCAGTCAGGGGTGATCTTCCAAAACAACTCAAACCATCAGTTATTACTGCTCTGACTGACCTTCACAAAGTGACTAAGCTTTCTCTAAATTGAGTGAATTTGCAGCTACCTACATGACCCTAAACACACTCAAATTCATACAGTTATCCTACCTTTAGAAACCACCTTACTTTACTCACACAATGTGGTTGAATTTTTCAAGGACAGTGGATTCTACTCCTCTGCAGAGACCAAAGTCTCCACTGGCTAAACTGAACACATTGTAATTACAGCATGCCCTTGATATTACACCTTTTTAAATGGAGTTTGCTGCTAACACTTTTTTCAATGGTTGCACCTCTTTAAAAATGAATGTCCTTCAGAGGGGTATACTGTGGTTATTCAGGTGCTCAGGACCCAAGTTGGCTGCTTAACTATCACTTTTTCAGAGGTTAATAATGGTGATGATGATGCGGTAAGAAAGATAACAAGGTAACAGTACCTGACAGCTGAGGTCAAGCAATACTTAAAGGTTTGATATGTACTTTTGTGTGTGCATGTGTTCTCTCATGAAATTTGTGTTGGATTCTGTATTGTGCTGACAATTGGTCATTTACAGCAGCTGACCGTGGGAGCTTGTGTTGCACAGTCTTGCTACAGTTTTGCACAGTGAGTCACGGTGGCAGCAAAATATGGTGCTGCAGAGGGTGGGTAAATCTGTACATAGGACCATCAGGTACAGCTTACCACCCATTATCACCCATTTACACCACCAGATGTAGGGAGAAAGCCACCTGCTTCCTCCATGACCCCACCCACCCTGCACATGAACTATTCAACCCCCTGTGCTCTGGAAGCTGCATCCAGGCAAAAACATCCAGACTGAAAAATTGCTTCTACCTGAACTGCTCCACCCCCTTACACCATCTCCCAGTGCCTCCATAGACTGCCACAGAATCACAGAATCATGATGCTGTTAAGTCACAAATGTCACTGTTATGTCATTGTTGCTTAAGCTGCTGCTACATGCACCACCACTTTAACTGTACTACTACGGTGTACTGTGAAATTTTGGACATATTAGCCCATAAACACCCAGCACTACTTTTGTGGCAGTTCTCAAATGATTCTCCCCCCAATATTCAAGCTTTTTTAAGTGATTTATCACCATTTATTGTAATATTAACTTGTTTATTTAACATTTTTTCAGTGAAAATAAATTATTTTCCTATAGTCGATTTACTGATCGTGTAGATGTTCATAAACGCTTAGATTAAAGTTGAGGGTTATTATATGAAAAATCAAGAAACTGAATTAAAAGTTAGCTTTTCAGCAAAAATATCATTAACTGAACAAACACTCAGTGTCTCCGTCCACTGTCATTGATCCAACTCCATGAGTTTAACTGGTGAATTAATGTTGTAGAAGATCACAGTGTTTTCACTTTCACTACAGAGCCTCTGAATGTCCAAATGGGTCATATCTGATGACCATAAAAAAATTACTAACTGTATTTTACATTTAAGTGGTTCAGAAGTAATTAATCATTTTACATCAGTAGATGATTTTGGTTGATCCTGGATGTTTGGGTCTTCATGGGTTAAGGTTATGGCTATTTTATTATTATTTTTAATTTTTTTTGCACATTTATGGTTGTTTTTATTCTACCATATTTTTATCTTTTACATATTTTATTTTAGATTGTATCGTTTTATCTTTTGTGCTACAAAACCGAAACCTGAGTAATTATATTTCATTCTATCATGTACCATTGATCGATTGACAATAAAACTGAGTCTGAGGCTGAAAAAGAGATGGACTGAGGAACACAAGGAATTTTATGGAAAGCACTCCTCAGATACATAGAAATTGGTGGACAAACTGTCAACTAGACAGAAATTGATTTAGCCAGTGTCAATAAATGACAGGTGTCACATGTTACCTAGTGAGGTTGAGGTTGTGTTACTTGTGACATACACATGAGTCAATTACTGGCTCTGTCCATATCCATAAATCTGTGTGTGTGTGTGTGATCTCATATTTGTGCCATCAGCAACACATATGATGTTTGTCTATTGAAGATTTTTTTATTTACTTTATTTAACTGTGTAAATCCTCATTAATATTAGAATTTATTTTTATTATTTTTTTTTTTACATTTCTTTTTTACATTTTGTGTGAAACAGCTCAGTGGACCGCATCTGTCGTTCCATGTGACAAACTACGTCAACAGCCCCCAACACCTAACCAGCTATTGCCTCCACATGTTTCACCTCGTGAGTGATGTGAAAAAGTATTAAAAGAGGTGAAAATAACTACAAGTTTGGTCATATTGATGCTGCAGAGACGTTGAGACAGTGGCAATGACATCACCTCTGCAATTTTCTGATGTGTAGTCTCTCAGTTTATGCATTTTTCTGAGTCAAATGTTTCTATAACGTACCCAAGCAAACGTAAATGATGACTGTTGTTCTTTCTTTTACTCTTGTTTGTAATATTGTGATGTAAAAACAGAGACGACGCTGTTTTATTCAAATTACTGAATATCTGAAAATGCTGAAAGCCAGATCCACATGACAAGACTTTTATTTAATTAATATATGTCATTCTACTCAAACACATATCTATAAGTGGTTTGCGGTCTCCTAATTTTACCAGTAGTTTATTTTGTATGGATGCAGTTGTTTTCTTTCAATAAAGTTACCAAAAAATCTATTTCAGTAGCGTTTTAGTTCACAATCGACAGATCACTCCAGAAATGTTACTTGATGAACATCCTGCTGTGGTGTTGTCTTGTAAACTTTATGAGGTTTTCCAGGCAAAGTACAGAGATTCCAAGTACTCTTGTGTCTTATAAAGAAATGTTTATACAATGTAATTCCTCCTCAATCCACAACTTGTTATTTTTCCATTTCTATTTCCTTTGCGACTAAACCATGACATGTTAATAATAAAGATTTTGAGATGCAGGCTCTCACTGCTTCCTTTATTCATGCAAACCTAGGCTAATTACTTCCTATTTACATCATAATGAAACTGTTTTGTCTAACTAGCTCTAAACTCTCAGAAGGTGAACATCAAGTGTATACTTCTCCAGATGTCTATCTATTATTTTCTGTTGAAGCTTGGTGATTGCAGTTATCTCAAATGAATGCTGTAAACCACATCACGCCATTCAAATTTCTTAATTTGGTATGTGATGCTGCCACTATGGAGACTATTAAACAGTCTTGCGAGCCAAAGAGGATTTGTATAAGTCATGCTTTCATCTTTATTTCTGGAATAATGACTAAGTGCTAATTATCTATCCTGACCATCAGAGTAGGTTGGCCAAAGACCAGGAGATTAATGATGGTTTAGATAACATCATTCACACACTAAAAATGCTGCCATTATCACACCATTCACCCTAAAATGCCCCATGTATTTTGGTGAATACACTAAGTGCTGTAATGAGGGATATGGGTGGAAAGCATTAGGTCCTGTGAAGGATTGATGGTTGGACTCAGCTCATTTCACAAAGTCCAGGACCTTATCTCATCTCCAGCCCAATTAAGAAATCATTATATACTACTTATAACACATTCATATCATAGGTCCCTTTTTATTAAACAACAGAATGATTCTGGTTCAGTGTGGTTAATTTTTCAGCCTTCAAATCCTACCCTTTATAACGACAGATATCACAGTTTATCGGTAACCTGACACACATGAATGTGCATTCACAAAAACCTACTGTATATCTGCAGGTTAATTAAAATGAGAGGTATCATTATAGTTGTGACACAAGGTTCATTTGCATGGGAAATATGGATAATATAGTCTTTATTAAATGTCTGCATCTTCACCGCAGGAGGTCTTTTAATTGCTGCCTGAGACGCTCAGCAATTTCTACCCAATTTATTCCTTAAAGGCATAGCATATAAGGCACACTTTGCTGCAATGCTCACAACAGCAGGTGAGCTTCATTATTTCACTCAGCTGATCAGGCCATCACTGCACAATGTAAAATCCCATTAAACCAATGTGGTGGACATGAGAATACAAACATACGACTTGCAGAAGCTACTACACTGTATATTACAAATATATATGTATATTTTTAAAAGTAGTCCAATGGGGTTAAAATTACGAGTTGCCATTATGTTCTGTAGCTGTTTTCTTCAACTCCAAGCAATGCTCTGTCTCCAAGGTGACAACACATTTACATTGTAGCCATGGACACCACATCTATCACCTAGTGCATGGCATTCACTGACTTACAATTCAAAAAGGCATCTCTCATGCTCATGTCAGATGAGAGCAACTGTGTCTTTCACAAAGATATAGCAAAAACACAATTAAAGTTACTCTTGAACATTTAGAGGCGAAGTCACTGTACCGGCTATCGACAGAAAAATCAATATAAATCAATAGCTTAGCTTCTGCAAAAAAGCTGAGTGCTATTTCTCATTTTATCATTGGGGACCATGATTCGCTGTACAATTATACCCTGCTGCTCTATTGTCCCTCGGAGGCCATTGGGCGGATAGCGTGAGGTGAGTGATAAGTATGCCCTTTGGCCTGATGATATGACATTCACAGCCAGGTCATCACTGTCACTAGTCATCCTATAGAAGCTGACTCTGTATTATTGAGCTGAGGCCCTCCAGCTGTTTATGGTGCTATATCTCAAGTAATTGAGTCGCGGGATAAGAGACTGGAGCCGCAGAGTGGAAATAAGCGTGCATGTAACTTTGTTTGTGTGTGCTTAAGTGTGTGTATGATAAATGTTTGACTGACATGTCAAATGTAATTGAGTTGAAGATAAGTGAGAATGAACTTGCCAGCTGTCAGTCTGTTATAAACTGAATCTATTATAACTCAAACCCCCATAGGCCAAAGACTATATGTCGGCGTGTGTGTGTGTGTGTGTGTGTGTGTGTGTGTGTGTGTGTGTGTGTGTGTGTGTGTGTGTGTGTGTGTGTGTGTGTGCCTGCATGCGTGCGTGTGTGTGTGTGGCCTTGCATGCCAATCTTTGTGACAACCAGTTTAACTTTTTAATCACTGAAGTGTAAATCTGACCTATGAAGTGAGGACATTTGGCCTGTCTCACCCTGTTAAAAAGTCCAGATGGTTTTAGGGTTGGAATTCCATTTAGCATAGCTCTGATGGTTAACGTTATGACAAGGGAGCATCCTCACCAAATATGTAGTAGGCTATATGTGTTATCACATATGTAAAGATTTAGTCAGTGATATGGTCAGATGAAAATAATTAATGATAATAAAACTGTCTAGAGGGAGAAAAAAACTAGAGGAAGGGAAGTAAAGTCATCTCAGAACTCTCCCTGGGTGCCGACAGAATATTCATTGACATAAAGCAGAAGCATTAGAACTAGCTGCTTAAATTTGAACTGGCTTAAATCATATGAGCTGTCCAATATCACATGACGTGAAAGGACATGAGAGCAGGCTACTACAACCAAAACAAAACAAAACATGGAACTGGAGATGATTATAAAGTCAGTCTTTTACTTATAGATGATTTGCTTAAAAATATTAAAACAAAGTGCATCCCAACAAAAATTAAAATAAATAACATTTTAAAAATATCTGCTGATAAGCCAAAACTTGAGAGACATTTTTTGTTTGAATCCAATGAAAAGTGCAACATCCCTCTTGTTGCACGTGATCATGTGTGATTCTAAAAATGTATGGAAAAATGGCAAATGATGGACATAATAACATTTATATTTTAACATCAGTGAATACACAGTAACCCTATGCTTTTACATGCTGACCACATTTCAAGTGTACACTATCTTAGCATACTTTAAATCTTGGCATGGTGTTTTTTGTTTTTTTTTTATCCACAAAAAGAACAGAACATCATGCTCCAGCTGAGGGTTTTTGTGCACCTTAGCACCACAGAATCAAATCAACCAACCTCAAGGACAGAGCTGAACAGCCAACAGCTGTGCTAGACTAAACTAAAAAACATAATCTGTCTGCCTCCTCCAAGGTCACACTGAGTGTGACCAAGATGTTAAATACAGCAATGCCAATAGACAACTAAGCAAGAGGCACATCAATAATATCATAATGTGTATTTTAAAAGCCTTTTGTCTCCTTATTACTTGAATTGGTGAAAAATATAATGACATGTAAAGTCAGTGCTGCTAATAGTGCATCATTAGGCTGCAGAAAGTTGTGTCTCATTTATTTATTTTGTTGATTTTATATGTGCCACTTAGAGCTCTTTAAATCTCACTTAGACTCATCCTCCCCAGTAAACAGGAACTGAGAAGAAAATTGTGTGAAAGTTCACATTTGTACCCTTTCATTCAGCATCCAGCATGTCAGTAGCCCCCAGAGTTATCACTGTCACATCTACGGTTTGTGAGCTGTGAGATGTATCAATTCTGACTGCAACAACAGAGTAGACACACTTTTATTACTGTTTTCCACTTGTCAGACCAAAGCTGTCACTCAGTTCAATTGAGTCTACTTCAGATCATCCTCTGATCAATAAATTAAACAGGCTATGTCTCTGAGAGCTTCCACTTCCGTTTTATTTGTCTGTTATGATTCCTACAGACTACTTATATAACACCAAACACGTAGGAGAAAAAATGACTTCCTGTATTTTTAAGCATGAATAACTGACATACTCCCTGCAGCATATCATGACATTTGGTGACACTGATGCAGAATATCTTGCAAGTTACAGCAACTAGGGTCTTCCAATACTTTGTTAATAGTCTCCAACCGTTGCATTTTGACTATATCTTCTCTAAGAGCAGCATCTTGTGGGCAAAAAACATATAACACGCTCAATGGTAAAGTTCACGTCAAACCACTGCAATAGTCTCCCACTGCATCGCGTTGAAAATTATATATGACGAGATATTGGTATTTATGGATTTATTGTTTATTATCTCAATTAAACGCACTTGGTCTTGCGGACATGAATGATCAGAAGGTTTGAGCGGAACCATTATTCTGGTTTGGGCGTGACACGGACATCATTTGAGTGACACCACTAATGCTAACCAGCTGTGTAGATTAGCTACTCTCGCCGGTTCATGCTCACAGTCGACTGTCGTACGTTTTCACTGTTTTTATCTTCAGAATTTAGATATCTACCATACAGCCGTCTGGCAGTGATTGTGCTGTCTCTGTATTGTTGTTTTGGTCAAAGATAATGCAACTCGGGAGCTAAAATGAGAGAAGGGTAAGTATGTAGCCGCCTTGCTAACAGTGGTTAACCATCCACGGAATATGTAGCCAGATGCTAAGTAAAGTAAATGATCGCTAATGCTGGATCTTGAGCTAAGATACGTCAATGTAAAATGTGTTTCAGTCGGGTTTTTATATCGGGTTATGACAAATATGTTTTCACGTTAAGGGTTGAATGTCGTAGCTGAAGTGACAGGCTACGTTTGCTAGCTAAGATACCGCTAACTGCTCTCCTTACGTTAGTTTAGCATTTTCTCTAGTTCTAAGAAATCATCACTATAGTGCATCACATCAAAAAGACACACTGTGTAAATTATAAAACATATACCCCATTTTGTGTAATGACAGTGTTTTGGTAATCCGTGTGTTCACATTATTGTCCGTGTAGCGTCACCTTAACTCACCCCACACCCTGAAAGCAGCAGAATGACCAGGGGTGACGACAGAGCACCAGTAATTCATATTTGCACCAAAATGCACTCTGGATACCTTTTCTTCAGTACTTTGGCCCGCATTTAATCTGATATGTATTGTAAGCTACTGTGTTTTCTGAACAGAAAGGATTCGCTCAGAACAAATAAAAATTCTGTGTAAATGTAGTAGAAGTAAAGAAATTGCATCTTTCTTTCCCTAAACAACTGTTCTCAGTGAATAAACATACCTTCATCTATTTTAACCGGATATTTATTTTTTAAAAATTAATGCAATTTATTTCATATTCTTACCTTGCAACACTCCTGCTTATACATTACAATAGATTATATTTCTAATTGTGTGTCTTGAGGTATAAAGAATGTTACAAATGTCTAATGACTAGATTTTTTTTTTTCTTTTCTTTCTCTATAGTCATCTCATGTTCTTTTAATTTTTGGGCCTTTCTGTGTTTGCAGAGTTTGTGTTGTGTGACTCAGCTCCTGTGAATCCATGGAGAAGCCCTGGAGGCTGTGGGGTGCTATGGAACGCTGTACCCTGACTTTGGCCTCCTGGTCTTGGGGTGCATGTCGTGTCTCTCTACTGGCCCTCATCCTCACCTTCCACCTCTACGGAGGATTCTTCCTCTTGGCTCTTATTCTTGCCTCTGTGGCAGGCATCCTTTACAAATTTCAGGATGTGCTCCTCTACTTTCCCGACCAGCCCTCCTCCTCCCGCCTTTATGTTCCCATGCCAACAGGAATTCCACATGAGAATGTGTACATTCGCACCAAGGATGGTGTGAAGCTCAACCTCATCCTACTACGCTACACAGGAGGGGATACACCACCAGGAGTGACACCAGGTAATCAAAGCAGCCCCACTTCCTCTGCTCCACCCACTATCCTTTATTTCCATGGTAATGCTGGTAATATTGGTCACAGGGTGCCGAATGCCCTGCTGATGCTGGTAAATCTGAAAGCAAACGTGGTGCTGGTGGATTACCGAGGATATGGAAAGAGTGAGGGGGAACCTAGTGAGGATGGGTTGTATCTGGATGCAGAAGCCACACTGGACTATGTTATGACACGTCCCGATCTGGACAAGACAAAGGTGGTACTGTTTGGTCGCTCATTAGGGGGCGCTGTGGCTGTGCGTTTGGCTTCAGTCAACCCTCATCGTGTAGCAGCGATCATCGTAGAAAACACCTTCCTCAGCATCCCACACATGGCAGCGACACTGTTCTCCTTTTTGCCCATGCGCCTCCTACCCCTGTGGTGCTATAGGAATCAGTTTCTGTCTTACCGGCAGGTGGTGCAGTGTCGCATGCCCTCTCTGTTTGTGTCTGGTCTTTCTGACCAGCTCATCCCCCCAGTCATGATGAAACAACTGTATGAGCTGTCCCCTGCACGGACTAAACGCCTGGCCATCTTTCCAGAGGGTACACACAACGACACATGGCAGTGTCAGGGCTACTTTGCTGCTTTAGAGCAGTTTATGAAAGACCTCCTGAAAAGCCATGCCCATGAAGAGAGTGCTCAGCCTTCTGCTAGTGTCACTATTATCTAAAAAAAAAAAAAAAAGATGGTCAGAGACTGACTGTTGACCACAGAATAAGAGTTGGAAAAGTGAAATCACTGAATCAACTGGGTGGATTTTTTTGGAAGAATGTAAATTTTTTATGCATTTGTGTGGATTTTTAATTTTATTTCACTCTTTTTACTTCTTTCTGTAAAATTAACATATTTGTTAAAAAAAAAAAAAAAAAAGACTTCAAAGTTTTTGAGAGGATGACATTGTCTACATGGGTTCTAGTGTTGCAGCTATGAATGCATGACCTTTTCTTAATGAAGCCAGAGTGAGCATCCCCATACTGCAAGACATTTCACACCTGCAAATGATTGGCTGTAGTGCATCCAATGAAAAAGAACTAAGTAAAACATTTAGCCATTGTGTACGGCCTTTTGAGGACATGCAGTATTTCAGTAAAATTTAATAACTACTGGATGTCAAGTGATACTCAAATTTAAAAAGACACTGTACGTAAGCCTATACTGTATATATATATATCTTTTGTTCATAAAGCACTTTTTTGTTCAGATTCTAACATCTTGAGTTATTTAGGCTTATATTTTTGAGCAATACTTAGAAGAGATTAAGGATGTGTTTTTCCCTTTCCCTGTACGGAGAACCATTAATATGGAGGACTTGCAGATGCTTGGCATGTAATGACAATGTAGTGATTAATATATCTATCTATATATATATACATATATATTATATATACCCATGGAATTGTATTTGGCACAAAAGCATCAAGTGTGTGCTGTGTGTGGTGAATATTTAGATTCAGCCACAAAACATGTTGGCTGGGCAAAGTGGCCAGTAAGACAACCTTGTCATGTTTTTACTTTCCCCCATTCCAAATTATTTGTTGTCAACTTTTTTTTTTTTGTTTGTTTGTTTTTTGTTTCACTTTTGAGCTATTGGAATAGGTTACAAACAACAAAACATTGTCCATTATTATGTGAAGGCCCCCATCATGGGTTAGGGGAAGCTACTGAACCAGTTTGACTCCAGTACTGTTTGGTAAGGAGGATTTGGTCAATGTGTTTTTCTGCACTGTTGGAAATATGAATATTAAAAGAGCTGTTTATCACTACAGTTATTTCTTTTGGTGAGGGTCCTCTTTAACAGAACTCATATATCAAATGTAGGATATAATGTGGAGTGTTTTGTGTGAAGTATATTTAATTAAATGGGCTCAGTGAACTTTCTGTTGCTCTTTGGACAATACAATAATGGGGTTATAAGATGAAGAATCCAAGCCAATGTTTGATTATTGATTGTTAATAGACACTTGGAGGAATAGCTCCTTACCAAACAACAGCTGCCGAACATGTTCAGTAATGTAACAAATCCAGGCAAGTCAATCACAGAGATTGTCCTTTTAAGAATTAAAATCAGGTACTGTGATTATTTGTTTCTATTATTCCAGGCGGTGTAATTGTTAATTTGGGGATTCTAGTTTCTTGTCTCACCCCATGCTTATGTGGCACAATGGCTTTACTCTCTAGGAGGGCTTTTAATGAGCTAATTAACCTTTCCTGCATGTCTTCCAGGGGGTGGAGCAGAGCCTGACAATTAAAACACTGTTAACTGCTCTTGCTTTCAAAGTGCAGCACACTGCACTGCAGTGGTATTAAAGCCATTTGATGACAGATTTCCTTAGCCATACTTAATACTGTCTGTAAACAGTACATTAAATGAAGTGTATTGAACACCAAAAGATCAAACATGTTTGTCAGTTCACATCTTGAAAAATGGTCTGAGGTTACTATGAATGTAAATTGTGGGCTTAATTTAACAAGTGTGCTTTATAAGATAAAAAAAAAAAAAAATGTAT
The DNA here is from genome assembly GCA_029822895.1 of Maxillicosta whitleyi. Classification (NCBI taxonomy): domain Eukaryota; kingdom Metazoa; phylum Chordata; class Actinopteri; order Perciformes; family Neosebastidae; genus Maxillicosta; species Maxillicosta whitleyi. The sequence continues at coordinate 4,607,389 of JAPSES010000019.1, read as the reverse complement.
AGATAGTCTTCTCTTTAGTGTGACTTTTTTCACCTGTGACACTAGACAGTTTGAAAGTTTTTGTATTATATTGACTTCATAATCTGAGGTAGATCAACCTGTTTTTGATTAAAGTGTCATTCATCCCAACTAAATATACAGGCACATTGTGCAGTTCTTCATTCAGGAGAGTTTACAGCTGTTCTGCTGATAGTTTGCACAATGCTTTATTCATAAAATGTAGGAAGAAGGTGTCATTCACATGCTTACTTGTTTTGGTGGCTGGACTGAATCCATAACAAATAGCACATAGGTTTTTTGCTTTATCCTGTTATTGTCCCAAGATCCTTTTGCTGAAAAAACATCCAATCAAACTGAATGTCTGGTAATTTTATCAATAGCTCTGTGTTGTACAAATGCACTATTGAACATATTTTTATATGTTCTCATGATTGTGAATAGAATAATGAAAATGGTTGACTACAGAGGGGAAGTTTTTTTGACATAATTTGGAATTTTCAAACTGGCATGTGATTATGTTGAGTGTTGGGAGGTGGGGTGGGGTGGGGGATCCTGCAATGAAACTGCACGGTGTTTGTGAACGTTTATTGTTTACTCCAAGTGACTCCACATAGAAGACGTACTTGTGAACAGCAGACATCTGAATGATTCATCTATCTCAAGTATAAAGTCTGTCAGTGTGAGTGCTTTTCCATTTTAAGAGTTCTGTTTCTTTTCTATTTCAGAACGTCAACTTCTTTTGTAAGCACACATTTTCACTTTCTATTTTCTGTAACATGCAATAAATTGATACATATATATCGTCTTGGATTTTTTTTTTTTTTTTTGGAGATGCAAACATGCTTCTGAAAACAAACAGTTAAGATCTAAATACACTGAATTAGGGTTTATTATCTGTCAATATAAATTATGGGAATAACAGTTTATTTTATTTTGTCAAGTTGAGATATATTTTTGCACTTCCTTTTTTTTCAGCTGATCAGGCTCTCATTCTAATGTTTTGCATTCAATATACATTTTTCCACCCACAATAATTCACTACCAGACTGTCACTCATCCTGTCCAGACAGTCCTTCCTGTGGTCTTTCTCTATTTGTATGTGGAAGTTTTTTTTTGGAATTCACAGTGACTGATATGTTTCTAATTGTTTCAATGCAGTGAGATGTGAAGGAGAGAGAGATTTGTCAGGGCTGCTGGTCAGGCAGGAAGCAGAGTGTGGTTAGCTGAGCGGAACATTAGAGGGGAAGCTGTCTTGCCCTTTTTTGTACTATTCATTCTGCGTAGTATCTCAGTTTAAAGTAGAACCGGCTACTGAAGGACCAAAACGAGAGTTACAAAAGTTGGTGGAGGTCATCGGCAGAAAACGGAAGAACTGAATGCTGTAGTGGAAGACTCAGATGACGGAAGTAAACATCCACTTCTAGTCACAGCCTGTGAGGAGAGGTCCTATTCAAGTGTGATATGAGGTCGTGCTACATGTTTGAGGTTTCAAAAGGTTGTCAGGAACCTGCGATGGCAGCTCTGGCAGGTGTGGAGCCTGGAACTGGAAGAAGTTCAGGTGAAGGGAGACTGTCCTGGTCAGTTTTCCTGCTGACGCTCGCTGCCGTCACCTTCTCCTCTCTCTCAGCTTTGTCCCTGTACAAACTGATGGATGTCCAAGCTGAACTAGAGGGGTTAAAATCAGACTTCTGTTGCAGGAAAGATGGGCAAGAGCACAGGCACGGAAGCCAGGTGAGAGCCAACTGGGGACAGTGGGGATGTACAGTTGGAGAAAAAATTATTAGACCAGTCTTGTTTTCTTCCATTTCTTGTTCATTTTAATGCCTGATACAACTAAAGGTACATTTGTTTGGATAAGTATAATGATAACAACAAAAATTGTTCCTAAAAGTTTGATTTCAGAACTGATATCTAGACATTGTCAATGTTTTCTTGATAAAAACTGAAATCAGTTCTTACGTCAATATCTATGTCATTGTATTGACAAAAACAGTGCTTTTAGACATTCCATGTTTTCTGTTTTAGTCACATGATACACACAGGAGTTAGTACTTGATTACATAACCTTTTTTTTTTATGACTTTTGATGGTCTAATAATTTTTTCTGTGACTATGATAGTGAGTTTTCATTGCTTATCAAATGTATTTAAAAACTGTATTGTATTTGTGCAGAATGACTACATGAGTAGCAGAAGTAGTCGCCTAGAGCACAGGCCTGGGTCAGAAAACACATCCAAGATCAGGAAAGAGAGAATGGTTCCATCTGGATCAGAGACGTTTGGTAAGACACAATGGTCCACACCAGAGAGCATACAATGTTAACAGAACCATAAAACCCTAGGATGGAAAAAGTGAAAACTGTAAAGGAAATATTGACCAGTGCACAACTGTTTGTCTCATGTTTAATCCCAGTTTCTCAGCCTTTTCTTCAGTTTCTGCCAAACAGCAATGGAAGAACTTTCAATAAAGGTATAACGCACTCAGTCTCAGTTGTGACATGGTTTATTTGAATTATTTATTTTTACGACCACAGATTGTTGTTGTAACCACATTCATTATAACACAATGAAAAGAAACCTTACCCTAAAATGAATATAACCATATAAGTACATACAGCAGTTGGCAACACACTAGAAATGCAAAAAAAAAAAAAAAAAAATTCTTTTATTTACTTATTTATTTTACCTATATTTTACCAGTTAAAACCAATTGAGAACAGCTTCTCATTTACAATGATGACCTGGCAGGAGGACCATCCATGGTTTTAAATGTTTAACATGTTATATTTCACAACAGAATTTGACGAGGAGCCGCACACAGGTATTCCGTGGATAACTGGCTTGATAAGAGGCTTTGCTCTGGAAGAAGATGGTGGCAAAATGTTGGTCAGACAGGCAGGATACTACTTTGTCTACAGCCAGGTATGTTCGTCAGATTGTTGTAATTTCACAGTTTTTCCACAGGGAGGTGCTAATGATCTATGTACTAATCTCCAGATTTGCCAAAGGAGATGTTTCCATACAATACAGAAAAATGGGTGTGCTCTGCCTAGATACTCAGTTCGAGGGTCATATAAATAATAAATCCAAACTATTGCCAATTTATTCATCAATATTAAATGCAGTATCACTCACCTGTAATGTTATAATATGCATATGTTGTTATGTTTATCAGAGCTTACCCTGTAACTTTGGACTCAGGTTTACTACACAGACAGGAGGTTTTTTGCTATGGGTCATGTGGTGATAAGGTGGAAGAGGAATGTCGTGGGAAATGAGGCTCCGCATGTGGTCCTGTTCCGCTGCATCCAGAACATGAGCCTCGAATACCCTTTCAACACCTGCTACACAGGAGGTGAGAGTGTGTTATTGTTAATGTCAAGCAGTCTTCATGCTCTTTACAACTACTCTTACAGAAGGTCAGCCAGCCTGTTTCTCTTTAGCCATGCCCTTGATAGTGTGTGTGTGTGTGTGTGTGTGTGTGTGTGTGTGTGTGTGTGTGTGTGTGTGTGTGTGTGTGTGTGTGTGTGTGTGCCTACAGGAAGCTTCTGCTTGTGTGTCATGTTGGGCACTGATTATATGTGTTTGTGACTGGAAAAAAACATTCATGTTGAAGGTGTGAGCTGTAAAATTGCATCCCTTCAGGTATTGCGAAACTAGAGGTTGGGGACCACTTGGAGCTGCTGATCCCTCGTCCCTCAGCCAACGTGTCTTTAGATGGAGAAGGCACCTTCATGGGTGCTGTGAAGCTGATATAAAGTGTGTCACCACTTGACATGCATCGTGCTGTTGTGGTGAAAGGACAGTCATAGGATACAGAGGTGAAGGTATGGGACTTTGCCTGCATTTGGATGTTCTGACATAATAAACTGAGCACCCAACCCCCAGCTTGGATGGCCTGTGGTGACATAAAGAGGATACTATTATGTCTGAGTGCTCACTCTATAAATACATGCACGTTGTTGCTTTATGATCCTTGTGTTCATTTCTGAACATGTCACAATAACAAGACTGTGTTGTGACCACAAATCAGGACACATGAAGAGTGACTGGTCATGGAAGGTCTATTTATATTTACAGCTAAATGCACTGATCGGTAATACAGTACAATAATCATACAATAGTACAGAATATAGCCGTAATACTTTCCTCCTGCAGCAGAAGCAGCATTCATTCATTCACATCATTCTATCCTTTTTACGTGCTTTATATCATAGCTACAGTACATAAACATGAGTGGACTCCATTTATATTATCATCTGAATGTCATGTCATTTTATTGTGCCTGTGTGTATCTTATTAATATGAAAATTCAGATGCAATAAAGCAATAAATCCTGCACAAACGATGACATCATCTGGTGTTGGAGTGGATGTTATTCCATTTTGAGCCACAAGGAGAGACTTCAAAGAGGCAAAGCATCCTTCAAAGCAGCTGGGAGAGAAGCCACACTAAGCAAGAACAGACAAAAAAATCAGGTATACACCATATCAGGCAAGATTCTTATTGATACACAGTATGTGGTGATGGTAGCATTCAAAGGGAGCTGCTGAATGAATTTATAAAGCCTAAGGATGGTTGAATAACTGAGCTGTACTCAAAGGATAAGTCTTCCGTTTATATTATGTTAAGCCAGAGGCACACCTGGGAGTTTATGTAAAGACTGTCTGCCTTTCTCAAACACTTCCCAAATGTCTTTCAGGCTAGTGGAGCTACAGAAATCTACAGAAAAAATGTAGGAGAGTTTATACAAATCTCCCGAGAAAACAACTGACAGCTGAGATGTCTGTAAAAACAACCACAGTGTAAAATATTCCACACAAAAAAAACCTGTTTAACATGACAGCATAGTTTTTCACTTTGCTTGTTTAAATACCAATATCACTGATTTCATTAATGCTCAAATTTTTAAAGGTCATATAATGTTAAAGGTGATTATTGGGCTGCCTCTCAGGTTAGTCAACTTCATTATAATTCCTGTAAATCAACTTAGATGAAGCAAATAATTCTTCCTGGAATGAAGCTGAACAGTTATGTTATAATATTATGAAGAGTGGTTAAAAGATTACGGTTCTCTCTTGCACAGTATATTTGTATTCTACCAACCTTAAAAGATGTAAAACTCTTAAAGACCTAGAAATAGTTTTACAGTGACATAAAAATGATCTTTGATTCACATTTAACCTTTCCTAAGTGATTTATCACCATTTATTGTAATATTATCATATATATTTAGCTTTTTTTTCTGTGAAAATCGGGTTGTTGTTTTTTTTTATTATTATTTAATTCACTAATCAATTAATATAGTCATTATCCATTAAATTTAAAGGTTAGTAAATCAAAACACAAAAAAAGTATACAGTGCTTAACAAATGATTATTCCACCTCCACCCAGTATAAGGTGTTTTCCACTTCTGACATACAGTAGTTTAACAGTATTTCTGTTTACCTAAATATATTTTTAGGTTTCTATAATGGTTAATCCACCAGTATATGTAAGATATTTTTTATTAAAACAATATCTTTAATGATAAAATATAACTATTGTTGCTATCCATACATTTTCAAAATTAAATGTTTTCCAAAAATGCAAAGGGAAATGCAGCAACAAATTACTATTATTTTATCAAGTTGCACAATTGCAGTTATTATCTTTCATTCCTGTGTAAAACTACATAAAAACAATAACAGCAAGAATGTAAACTGTTATCTGCACCAAAGGTGGTCACACTAAATATTGACATTTTTGGTTATTATTTGTCATCAAGGAATTTTATTATTGCAATTAGTTATTTTCTTAAGGAATAACAATGAAATAGTTCATTTTAAACAAGTTTTTGATAAACTCTGAAGTTATTTATATATATATTTTTTTGTTTTCATGATAGATGGTCTAATAAATTTGTTAAGCATCATATCATTTACCAAATGTAAAGTGTCTCTGTTTACAACCTTTGTCATTTATTAAATTACATAGTTCTGCTGGTTACAGTGTTTCCACATTGACTATGGAATCTCTGAACATCCAAAAAAAAAAAAAAAAAAAAGCTGCAAATCTGTTCTTTAAATATTAAAATGTAATGGTAGGACTAGTGGTTTAAAAGGTATTAACATTTTAGATGCTTTCAGTTGATGGCATTTGTTAAATTCTTTGAGGGTTATTAAACCTGCTTTCTTTAAAAAAATAAAATAAAATTACTTCTTTTATGATCCATTGAGGTTTGCATGGCTGAGGGGAGCAAAATTTGAATAAATTAATTTTCTTCCATAAAAGTACTATCAGTCAACAAAGCTATTGCAGGTTTATGAAATAGGAAAAAAAAATGGAAGAAAGTCAGACATTTTTAAACTTGTTTAATAACATGTTCATTCTGAAGAAATCAAACATAAATATATTTTTAGAGCTCTTCCCCTCCTTTCTCCATCCTGTATCCGTCTCCGTTTGGAACTCACACAGAGATTCACAGACTCTCCCGGAGAGACTCACACACTCCGTCTATCCGTTGAGAGCTAGACAAAGCCCGGTGGGTGGTCACTTCTTCAGTGGATATTTTGCCCTTGGAGTCATGGCTCCATTTGACAAAAAGAGAGACTAAAAGAAAGGGGGAGGAGGAAGTGAGTCTAAAATAGAAGGTTGAGGTAGAAAATTTTCAAATGATCCAAATGGATGAGCCATTAGTGGAAGAAAAACAGAGGAGAAAAAAAACACAGAGGCTATAGAGCAGGCCAGACCCAGGGTGCTAGAGCCAGAGGAGTCAGAGAAGCTCTTTGATGATCTGGTAAACAGAGCAGGCGGCTGTACAAACACCAATCGTGCAAAAGAAGAAGAAGAACAGGGAGGAGGAGGGGAGAAGGTAGCACCAATCCCTCCAATAATGGGTGAAATGTGACAAGCATGATGGTCCCCCTCCCCCGGGCCAAAAATGTCTTTGTGCGGTGCCATGGTGATTGCTGGTGTGTTGGCGGAAGCTGATGTCATTGTGGGCTCAGCACTCAAAAGACAAACCAGCATCTGACTGGAGAATCAGGAAATGAGACCTGCTGTGTACACATGCTGGCACTGTTTATAGTCCACACACTCACACACATGTGGTGAGTGAAAAGGGTCGCATTATTGTATATGAACAGTCAGAACAACAGACAGCTATCAATCACACAAACAGCACAACGAGAAGGAAAGATAAATGATCGTGTCATGGCTCATTTGCATGAAGAGGCTGACAGGAAATAACTTGGAAAAGTTTAATGCAAAGCTGTGACATTTTAAAGTATCTCATGAATCAAAAACATATTTTGTTTTGTGTTATTTGACCTGGATGATCATCACTGCAGAAGTAACGGTGACAGTGTGATTCCACATTCACCTGCATGTTCTGTTTTAGGTCAGACACCTTTGATGTAAAAGATATACACTAACAGTCAAACGTTTGGACACAGCTTCTCTTTTAAAGGAATGATATTTTGCTTTTTTCTTAAATGGAATTATGCATTTTAATTGCGTTTAATTGTGTGTTTCTTTCATCACTGCTGCAATTTTTGTTGTGTTTACTTCCATCTTGACAATGAAGGCTATACATCTAATTGAGAATCAGGACAACACTACATTTCTACGAGTAAAACCAAGAGGCA
>JAPSES010000019.1:4575417-4594136 GCA_029822895.1 Maxillicosta whitleyi | reverse complement strand
ATAATGCTGTAGAGGTGAATTTGGGATACAGGGATACGGTTTTTCATGTCATCAGTGGCTGCCACATCAGGACTACATAGTTGTTTAACATGATAATAAAGCTTCAAAGTCAGTGCTCTGCCTGCGATAAGCTTAAGCCCCTTGCACACATGCAACGTGTGAAATGTTAGAGACATTGCCTGAAGAAGCTGTATGTGTGAATGTAAATGTCTGAATCACTGGTATTTAATGGACTTTAACACCTTGCCTTGCCTTCGTAGTACAAACTCTATGTAACATCCAATTGAGTCCATGTGTGAACACAGTGTCCAGAGAATTCACAGTGAGTTTATGATGTTAATTACATTAAAGTTTAGTTAAGTTTACACTACAGTTTCCTCAATACTAATACATATACAGACTGCATAGATGAGTCCTCCTCCTAGTGCTGTATACTCTACCCAGGTGCCACCCCTTTCCCATACCCTATGGAGTATCATCAGTAGGTGAGAATACTTCTGGCACAGACAACTCTGGTTGTATGTGTGAAAGGGGCCATTCTGGACAATGTCTGGACATGAGTGTGTGATGTTCTTAGAATGTAAACAGTGATGTTGTGTCTAGTGACAGTATCTGAAGGACCATGTTTACATTTACAGAATTTGTATTTATGATTTAGCTGCTTTTCCTAACAGGCCTGTTTTTGTACCCTTAATCATATCAACACGCTACTGTGTGATAACAACACTTTTATCAACTTGTAAAACTGTGTAGTACTGAAATCTATTATCAGCACTGTAAGGCAACAGTATGAATACTGATGGGGTGAATATACCGTACATTACATGAGGTACTTTTTAACTCTTCAGTTAAAACTGGGGAAAATGATCCACAGTGGGATGAATTGTTAAGATTTGTTTGGTGGTGTGTGTATTGTTTTCAGCAGAACATATCAAACAAACTGGTTGGCTTGTTGCATGTCATGAGGGAGTATCTTAAAGGAGAAGTATTAAAAGCTTTCAGGCAGTTCATTCGTATATCTTGTTATTTTTTTTTTTTGCTCAACTGAGTATATCACATAGTCCACCAGCTTTTGAATAGCATCAAATAGCCACAAGTGGGTCAGAAGTAAGGGACTGTCAGAGTCAAAACTGCTCATCACAGTGAATGTTTCAGCAAATTCAGTCTGTTTAAGTACGTTATCAAGGCTGTTCCACTCACGGCCTCTGTTTTTGTGTTTCTGTTGGAATTGTATTTTTCTACTGTTGACTCTGTCTTTCTTGTGCATGGTTCATACAAAAACAGCGAGGCATATTAAAGCAGTTACTCTACTATTTATGTTACATCATGGTGAAGTCAGCTCATACAAATGTCAGTGTTTTGCTCTTACTTATACACAAATATAACTTGTGCATAAAAGTTTGCCTAATGGAAAAATGACAACTTCGCCCAATCTCAAATTTTTTGATGAAAAGTTTTTGCACTTGAGAGAGATGCTTTTTTTTGGGCGTAGTGAAATTGGTGTACTGTGCAAAACTGCAATGGAAAGACCTTTTTGCACAACTTTTTAAATTTAGTATGAGATAGAGGGGTAACGAGCGCTCTAGATTCAAAACAACAGATATTTATGTTTGTCATCATCTTTATGGAATGACTTCTCGTAACATCTTGTGATAATAAATAAATAAATCATCGCATTTTTGATTTAATGAAAAACCAACATTACACTCTTCTGTATATTATTCTTTTTTTGACATTCAGTAAATATCAGTCAAGTTTTCATGCGTATATGTCCAATGGAAAAGTGACCAGAGTTTGTGAGCACATGCACATCTGTAAAATGTTTGTGTTTGAATGTATTTCTGCAGATTGTCCTTCCTCACTGTGGCGTCTGCTTGTTTGAGTTGTTATGGTTAAACAAACACTTACAGCCCAGATTTTTGTCATGTCCATCAATATCATAAGCTGGTTCTGCAAAGAGTATTATAATAGTAACAATTAGAATTTTTAACGCACGTTGTGTTTCCCATTTGAGTCTGTTTACAATGTTTACAATCATTGAAAGATGTTTTAGCTGAATACCGAAACAAGACAGTGAAACCTCATTATCACTGATATTACTGTATCTGGATCAACTGCCGCATATTAAAATGGAGGCTTAAATCATGCATATTTTATTAATTTTATTAAATATGAATGACAGTCACTTGTATAGCATTTTACTTCCACTTCCAACTGGTCTAAACAAAATAGTTTATATTATTTCACAAATCATTTTTAATCCTTTATTAAGTTAATTACGTTTTTTTTGTTTTTTTTTTTACACATCTACGACACAGTTGCTGACACTGCTGTTGTCAGTTTGCATTACTTCACAGGACTCTCTGTTTGCCATCTTTATTTTTACATGTCCGTTTTTGTTCCATGCTGGTAAATCTGGGATCTTCTGGGTAGCTACATGTATGCTGAACTGAATCAGAATGAAAGTGAACTGGTTATGCTTGCTATGAGATTATTCCTAACACCAGATGGGAGAAACTGTAAACTGTAATGTTGACAGTGAAATACTAAAGTCTTTGTTGTGCATGTACAAGGTTTTCTTGCAACTTCAGTCTCTTTCAGATAGTGATACAGTCTAGTTAGTGTTGTCCTACTCTATGGTTTTGTCCTGCACTTTTTCCTTCATCTCCTCACCCTTACCCAATATCCCCTTCTACATCGGTACGTCTCACGTCTTTGCCAAGAAAAACAAACAGCTGGTTGCGTATTTATGAGATGTGGATACTGTACACAAACAACGTACACTCCAGTTGCTCATAATTACAAAATGCATTGTGTCTAAACATAAACGCAATGATAACTGTGAGTTGGTAGCTCCAACTGTGCATGGATCTGTTAACTTGCTGTGACTCATACAGTGTGTGTATTAGTGTGTGTCATGCAGCAGTCATGGTTTTCACTCTTAGTCAGTCTGGAACAGAACAAGGTAGCAGGAGGACCTAGTCTTTATACTGGGTTCTGCTTTAGATGGGAGTGACTCACATGAAGGACTGTGCTTTTCTTTTGTTTGTCTTGTTATTGATTGTCTGTAGCCGAAGCTCACAAGCATCTTTTATGCTCCCATGTTGTCCATTGTGTCTGTCGCTTCAAGCTTGGCGCTTGGGGAGATGAGAGTAAAGCGTAGACAAAGGCAGTGAAAGAGATGGACTCAGTACAGTTTGAGAGATTTGGAGTTGAGTGGAGCAGAGGGAAAATGGAAGATAGTGGTAAAAGATGAATAGACTTACACAGACGCAGAAAGCAAAGTATTTATGTGTTTTTAAGACTGATAATGCTCAATTTCTGACTTGTTTAATTTAGGTCTCCCATTTTATTCAGGAACCACACAACTAAACAGCAACAAAACTGCACAAAAATCAGATGTCCATTTGCATTAGTTACTCCAGTTTCCACGCTGAGTCTTTGCACAAGATAGGCTGTTTTTTCTTGTTGCTCACATGTACAGTATGATGTAACTGTAGATGACTGTGTTATTTGACATTACAAAGTATAAACTAGTCAATAAACAGTTCAGATGTAACAAATACAATGAGCATGCAAAGGATTTTATTATAATCATATTCAAAATTAGGTACACAAAACTGTCAGGCTCAGTACATGTTAATGAAAATGCACTGTACTTGTTTTACATAATACTAACTATAATTGCTATTCCATCACTGCTTTGTGAACCATTATGTGTTCAGCTACACTGGAAAAACTACTACTTTCCTGTGTACTATTGTACAGTGTGGCAACATTTTAACAGATGACACCTTTTTTTCCTTTGTCAAACCATGTTTTCACTAAATCAACTGCTTGAGCCAAACAGTTGATTTGTTTGAATATTACCTTACAGCTAACTCTTCATATTAATTACCATGTATGCAGCACGTAAACCTCTTTTTTTCGCAGCACCATGCAGGAAAGCTTATAAATCTTCCTCTTGTAGGCAACGATCCACTTGGAATTGAACATTATTGCTACTAGGCTATTAGCGAGTATTATGCATGCTAAATAGTAATGCCTGGTATTTAGTTTAAAGCGCCACTGAGCTGCTGATTTGGATGAAGAAATAGTGGGATTACAATATAATCCAGGGAGATATTTGAATTAAGACTGATTTCATACACACCGATGCTTGTGGACTCTGCATTGTTTTTCCTCTATATCACAACTCAACAATGTCTAAATTTTAATGTTTCATTATTGCAAATTTATTAAAGATTGTAAGTTAGTGGGACTTAACACCTGCAAGTAGCCTAACTTTTCAATCTTCCAATCCTGGGTAACAGCCAGATGCGACAACAGCTGGTACAAGTCTACATCTGCAGGTCTTTCACATAACCTTAACAGCATACCATGAGAACTCAGCATGACTTGAACACTACACAGCAATTAGAACACCAGTCTGCCTTCACCATGGAGACATCAGGTATACCTTCACATTATTATACACTTGAGCAGTTTAATGTGCTTTAATTGCCTCCTACTAAATACTGCTTGTATGATATTTACTGCATTCTTCTAATGCATCTTCTCATAAATATTTTATCCTTCATGCACAAGCCTCTCAAATGCAGTATTTACAAAGTGTTCACCAGGTTGTGTTGTCTAAGCTGTTTGTTTAACACCTCCAAAATAATAATCATGTAGCTGAAAACATATGATTGTATAAAGATAAGATATACACTGCATGGCCATGGCAAGGAATATTTTCTCAAAATATCACCCTAGGTGTCAAGAGTAATTGTCACAGGTTACAAAAAATGCTTTAATATGTGGTTATGAGTCCTTTTTACGTAATGAATGTACTGTATGAATGAATGGAAAATAAAGAATATTCTAGGTTATGTTTTAAAAATAAATTGGACCACTCGAGAATGTTTCATCAGTAGCATAATTAACAAAAACAGCACCACTACATGGCAATTAAATGATAATGTTGTAACAAAAACACCAGATGTCAACTCAACTCAACACCTAGGCTATAACATTACTGTTTTATCTGTTTATCAACACTACACCATAGACTCAAATGGTAACAGTTACAGTTGTATTATTGAGTTAAGTTTTATTAAATAAAAAGGCTTAATGGTGGTTTAACGTAAATTTAGGTAAAGTAGGCTAAGTGTGTGCTTGTGCTGTGTTTGTGTGGATGCAGGCATTACACACAGGTTTAATTTGCATTGCAGCATTACACTATTCATAATACATGGAAATAGTAATCAAAGTTTAAAATTTGGCTGGTTAAAATAAATAAATATTTATTTATTTGTGTAATATATCACGTACGATGAATAATTAATCTAAAGAGATCTCCTTTCATATTTAATGCATAACCCTCAAAGTTTCCAGCTGCTTTTGGTTTTGCCTAGGTCGGAAATATTTCCTAAATCCGACATCCAGCATTATTAGTGTCAGTTAGAAGGATCTCACGCAAGCTTGCATGTTCACACAGTCCTTAGTGGTAAGCAGAGAAATCAGGGTGGTAACACAGTCACAGTATTGATTGACACCTGAAGGTGATGATGGCAGAATGACAGCTGTGTCAAAGAGAATGGAACTTGTCATCTCCTGTGGGACAAAAGCTGTTGTAATGAGAATTTGTCATGGTGGATGGAAACAGGGAAGCATGATCTCACCAAATAAGCAATAGTTCCTTATATTCAGTTTTATGATGCAACATCACATGTAAATTAATACATACATTTATACAGCGTCTCTGCGGGTTAAAAAGTATTAAGTCATTGAATAGATTTTGTGAAAATTAACACTTTAAATGTCATTAAAAACCATTAAATTCAAAGTCCAGAGCCATCAAAAAATTAAATACAGTTACTAAAAAAAAAGCATTGATATTCACAATTTATTTTGATTAGCCTATATAGGCTAAACATTTAATTATTTTGATCGGAAGTAATGTGTGATGATTGACAGGCTATTATTTAGCTATTGTTTTTGGCTGATACAGAAAGTCACAACACTGAATGCTTGGAATACAACATGCTGTGAACGTGCTCATGCTGTGGTGAAAGCGAAGGGAATATTAGTAAATGTTAGTAAATATTAGTAAATGGTAGAGTACAAGTTTCTGCAGAAGTGGTTGAGGAGGAACTATTCAGAACCTGGTTAAAGCCTGTCAACAGTAAACTGCCATAAAACTGTATGCGCAGTTGTACATGGGCATTAAATTTGTTTAAAGTGGCATTAAAAAGCATGAAATTAGATTTGCTGATACCTGCAGAAACTCTGTCACAGATAACAGAATAATCACACTTCACTGTAAACTCATACAAATGTAGTCTGGTGAGTTTTAGACAGATTCCACCCATAAATGCTGTATTCCTCCTTGAGTTCAGTTTAGACTTCAGTGCCTCTTTGACATGAATGGCAATGAATCAAAGTAAATTCAGACAAATTACGTCATGTTCCTCATTTTTGGGTGATTAAACACCGGGACTACAATGCAGAAAAGTCAGTGAGAGAGATGTAAATGTCTCCAACTGACAAATGTGCACTTTTTGTCTACCTTTACTGTTTTGATGCTTGACCTAATTTTTGTAGTACGGAGGAAGTAGTGATCTTAGCGTGATTCTACCCCATTATCTTGCTGCACAAATTAGTTGCCTCCTAGCTGATGTTTCACATTGAGTCCTTGTGTCACCTTGCATCCCAATGTCCCAGTATGTCACAGCTCCCTGATACACCATGTTACACATCTATCGCTGCAGGCATAGATAGCAAGATTTTTCACCAGCCCTTAATGCTTCTCGACATTTGGAAGAAAAAGCATGACATTTCCTTGTCAGATCTACAGCTGCTAGGTCTGGATGTCACGGGTAACATGTTAATGGGGTAGTCATTGTGTTATCCTTGACCAAAAATACGACTTCATCCTGCAAAGTAAAGAGGAAAAGGTATCGATATGGGTGTTGCCTGCATGTGTAGAAGAAACAGATGTACAAGACATACTTCATTATAGTGCTTTCTGCCAGCATATAGGCAACCAGAAGCACACACACACACACACACATGGACACGCACACACATAGACATCTGAGATTTTATTTTATCCAGGTAGATTTTAGAAGATTTTATTGTGGCAGTGATTTGCAGAGGATTCGGCAGGTCGCTCCTGTGACCTAATTTCCGATGACAAGTATTACTCGAGATCCAGTCTGACACACATACACACACATCCATCTTCCAGTCGCTTGTCCTCCCTCCCTTTTCTCAAGCTCATTTTGCCGCTCTTCAGCACAATCACAACATTATCCTCCCCAGTTTTCACCGTTCCATAGTGTTCTTTCATCTCATCTGCACATGCCCTTGTTTGACAGCACTGTAAGATAGTAGCTCACAATATGCAGCATGCTATATAACCTGCAGATGTGAGAGCACTGTGGCACAGATTCTAAATCTGTGTCACAATACTGCTTTAGTCACACTCTGCACAAGCTGTTAAGCTGTTTTTTCTTTTCTTTTTTCTTGCTCATCCATGTTGTTTGTGGGAAGTGTTTCTTGCTATCTCACATTATCCTTTCTCTTTTTCATTAGTCTGCTATTTTTTCCTCAGCTTCTATTTCCCTGTCTCTAATTTTCAGTCTCCTCCTTACTAATTCATCTTCACATTTTCACCCTTCACAAGCAAATCCTCCAGTTATCATGCCACTTACTCACATGTGCAAATCAGCCCTAAAGTACAAAGTCAGAGATTGCCCTACAGACCCACTGAAAATGCAAGCATGTGATGTGCATTGCATCACCTCATACATTTTAAAC
This sequence comes from Maxillicosta whitleyi, assembly GCA_029822895.1. Taxonomy (NCBI): domain Eukaryota; kingdom Metazoa; phylum Chordata; class Actinopteri; order Perciformes; family Neosebastidae; genus Maxillicosta; species Maxillicosta whitleyi. Next base: position 4,586,333 of record JAPSES010000019.1, on the reverse strand, counting down.
ACGTACTACTATAGGATTTCTGTAGGTTAACTGGGCTATCTAAAGCCCTGATGTGCTTGTGAATTCATTAACAATGAATATCTGTAATTAATTGGTTGCCAATTTAAGGGAACTGAACATTTAAGATGTCTCCAAACCAAAAGCCGCACTGCAGCAGCTTCTGTCTCTCTCTTAAGCTATCCCTCTATTCAGTTTAACTCTCTCTCTCCTTCTGTTGCGTATTTTTCTTTCTCTTGCTCCCCCTGCTGTATCTGCATTTCTTTTATTTTCTATCTCTATTCCTCTCAATTCTCTTCGCATCCCTTGTGTTCTCTCAGTCTCTCTCTGTCCCATATCTACCAAATAGGAGGACACCTTTAATTCCCCCTCCCTTCCTCTTTTAGCTCAAAAGGTAGAGGATAGTCCAAAGAAGTGTGCATCTGTATGAGTCACTGCATATGTGTGTGTGTGTGTGTGCGTGTGTTATGTGTGGGAGAAGGAGCCAGAGAGGGGGTGTGTAAGGAGGTGAAGAGCATTGCGTCATTGGGGGTGTGTTAAGCAGGAGGAGGGTTGAGCCGGCTGTCAGTCAGTGACGCAAGTGGAGCACGTGCGTCGGTCATGGCTGGGAAGACGTTGTGCGGCGGTTATCTGGCTGTAGGCAAGGAGAGCTACAAACAGCTGCAGCTCCCCTCACCGACAGCTTGACCGAGGGAGTGTATGTCTGTGTGTGTGTGTGTGTATGTGTGTGTGTGTGTGGGTATGTGTGTGGGTGCATGTGGGACTGGGTCTGTGTGTGCACGCATGTAGATGCCGCCTAGGCTGCAACCGGAGCCGCTGCTGCCGCTGGTGAATAATGCAGACAGGGGAACGGAGTTTGGATAGCATGCAAGGAGCCAGATTAATAATGCATCTTGCCGGGTTACATGCTCTGCATTAGTTAGTTGTGGTGGAACCTGTAGCTGCCTACTGTCTGCCTACCTGCCTGACCTAGTCACTCCCTGCCAACCTTTTTGCGTATTTGCCAGCCTTTCCACCTGTCTGGCGGACTGTGTGACTTAGTCTGAAAATGTCTCACTACCATTTCATCAAATGCTGTAAGTAGCTATTTAGCATCTTTTTATGTGTGTGTACGTGATCAAAGTGTGCCTATGTATCCTATGCATTAGCAATGGGTTATCCATTGTAATTATAGCATTCTGTTTGCACAGTGTCATATCTTTTATGAATTTATATTCTGGAGAATTATTGTCACCTGCACATGACACAGCAACAATCTTAACTTCAAATGTGTATGAGTGTGTGGTGTGTGTTTGTGTGTGTGCAGTAAGTGGGTGTGTGAGCTTGCTGCAGAGAGCTGCTGCAGCTGTGTGAAGTTGACCGGTGAATGCGGCAGGTAGCGGTTGAGGGGAATAAAAAAAAAAAATAGTATGATCCACAAAGATGCAAAATGTATCTGCCATATTCATAGCATGCTTACAGACTGAAAGAGAGAGAAAGTCGTAGTAGAGAGGGGACAGATAGAAAGAAACTGAGGTTGATTTAGAGCAGCGTTAGCGACAGGCAGGGAAAATGAAGGGAGGCTGAGGATGGGATGAGTGACATGAAGAATGTGGCTGAATACTGCAAAGAGTGACGAGCCGACTCAGGGAGGAATGAAGGATAGTGATGCTGCTGCAAAGGAGAGATGTTTAGTAAAAGAGGGTACATTTGTACATTCAGTGACATCATTCAATTGTCATTCATGTATTTTCTATGATTCTGACAACTGTCAGAAAGTCACACCTTTACTCAGAGATCCCAGTTTGACTCTCATCCAAATGCATGTATTCATACACTGCACATTCCTCAGTTCATATCCTGTGTGTGTGTCTGTTGGTGCCCTTGTGTGCAGTTGTCTAATTTATAAGCTTCTGCAGTACTGTGAGTGTTATTAGCTGGAGCCTGTATGGGATGGTCCACATTCGATCAATAGCTGATAGTCTGGAGATGGGATGGTAGGGAAATAAAGCTTTTATTTCTCTGTCTCTTTCTCTCTGTCTGTGTCTTACTGTATGTCTCTTCAGATTTATTCAGCTCTGTTTCCCATTTGATGAACCAGTGTGTCAGTCTTTTTCTTTACCTTTTCATTCATTCATTCTTTCTTTAGAAAGATGAAGCTGACATGATTTGTTTAAATGTCTGGAGAGAGGCAGGTAGTGTGAATGGGAGGTGTGTGGCCAATGGATTAATTGAGTATTGACCAGATAATCTTGATTTTTACCTATGAAGGCACATAACAGGAATTTATTTGTCACCTCTGTGCAGCATTATATTAAGCTACATATATAAAATAACTAGAAAGACACAATGAGTTAAATATTCTTTTAGTCAAAAGCTTTAAACCCACTCTTGTGGCGTGCTGTGCATTTAAAATAACCTCTTTTCACATCTACATTCAAACACATACCAGTGCATTTGCAGTTCATATAAATAAATCTTCACAGTACAAACTGATTTTTTTTTATTGGTGTTGGGTTGAACTGCTCTTGACACTATACTGATATTTAGTGTTTTGTATGAGTCAAGTCTGCATCAGTGTGCCATGTGATATAACATCTGTCATTTAGCCTACTCGGTATGTATGGTTTGGTATTGCTGTAGCCTTGAATGTAAGCCTGATAGTAGGAGGGTAACAGAGGGTGTGAAGCATATAAGTGAGAGCCAAAGAAGAGATCACAGTCACAGACTCATGGCGGAGATGGAAGCAGAGATAAGGAGATGCAGTGTGACTTCCCCATATTCACATTCTGTATAAGAAACTGCCTGGAATACTTTGGTTTATAGACTTTACTTCTTACCTCAGCCTTTTCTACTGGATATGCATGAAATAGCATGAAATGGGATAGATTAAAAGGTCAGTTATCAGTTTCTTTAGTCCGACAGTTGTAAAGTAAGGTCTTTCTTACTCAGTGAAACTATCAGTTCTGTTTGCAAACATGTCTGGCTGAGTTTTTGTGATCATTTAATGTCTTACAATCCTCTTTCTCACAGTGTATGCACCTGTCCCTTAAACTGACAAAAAAAAGGTGCTATGTGAGAAGTATACATGGCCTAATGCTCCAGAACAGACGACAAGTTCTGTTTTTTTTTTTTATTTATTTATTTTTTTTAAGTATTTATACATGAGAGCAACAACTCAGTGCACCCACTCTACTGTGGACAGACTGAATGCTCACCACAACTACTGCAAATTGCGTATCATTAGGGTTGAAGAGAAGACTTATTTGGTGGTGGTGGTGGGGGGAAGCTAATAAAGGGATGTGAAGGACTCTGGTCTGTAAAAAAGTGGAGCTTGTCTGTGAATGCATTTTTATGCCACTATGCAGTACAGTTTGAACACATACATACAAGGGATTTGACTCTATTTGGACAGATATGAATGTAAACAGTAACTTGGTCTGGTTGGTAGAGACGTACACCTGTAAAGCAATAATTCTAGTTTATGTGTTTGTCATTTTGTCTGCCAAGTTCTTAAACTAAAATACAGTGGTAGCTGACACCTGCCCTGAACACTGTAATAATGAGCCCCCCTTGTCTGGAACCTGAGCATAAAAGAAAGCTTTATAAAATCTCTAACAGAGCAGATGGTATTGGCACATTGTGCAGGAGTGTGTTTGTATGTGTATGTATGGAAAAGAAGGGTGGAGGGGGCAGGTGTTTATATTTGTAGATGTTTATCGAATTGGCAGAAGTCACACTTAGAAACAGTGGAGCTATATAAATCTTCATGGACTGTTTTGTTTCAGCCTGATAAGGATCTGGTCTAAACACATTTAAGATGAGATACAGCAATTTTTATTTAGAGTAGACAGAACGTAACAACACACTCAATGATTTTCATGTTGCTGTTGTTTTCATGGCCTCTAGTGATGTTTGAAGACTTTTCAGTTTATGCAAAGAGATGACAGGTGACCAAGTGTAGAACAGTCACTTCACAGACACAGATGTAGAATCACTCTCCAACAGACCGATGTGGTGTATTCCAAGGAGAGCTGATAATTTGGAACAAATCCAAATAAAAACTCTCTGCAAATCTTGTCATCTGGACTGACCGTGACCTGAATTTGTGTGTGTTATATAAGATCTTCCTCACTAAATATGTTAAAACTACATTCATAGTAAATAGATAAAGTTTGCATATCCTTTGGGTTTTACCAGAGTATACTCAGTGAGTCTTATTTTGAGTTTGCTGTTGCACAGAAACTGTACACTGTCTATTGAAGTAGACCTAAAGAGTTAACAGCTGTTGCCATGTGATGAGATCTGTTTGGCTAAATTCTGTGGAGGGTGCCAAGGGGCATGGGTATTATGCGGAGTCATGAGAATCACTACACAGTTTTAGAGCAGGAGACACAACACGCAGATGCTTCGATGTGATGCGTTTCTCTGCTCACCTCAGGGGCCAAGCAACACAACAAATATCTTTTACAGTAAATACACTACACGAATGCTCACACACCGTCTGGGCAAATTATATATAAACAGACACATAACAGTAACACAGATGCAGATGAGGTGATACTGATAGCAGCTGTGTGGTTTTTCATCTGAGCTCATTATCAAATTGTATGAAAGTGTTTTCTGCTGATTGCTTGCCATCAAAACTTGAATGCAAACAAATAATCCATGAATTGCATTTGCTTTATTTTGATTCTGATGTATGATTTATCTGTCTGATACTGTCTTTAGCTCATGTTTCCTTTCTCTCATTAGGTTGTTTCCAGCTATGTAACGTCTTTCGCCAGAACATGGAGATAGACCAGTGTCTGCTGGAGTCTCTCCCCATTGGTCAGCGCCAACGGCTAGTCAGGAGGATGCGCTGTGACCAAATACGGGCATACTATGAAAGGGAAAAAAGTCTTCAGCGGCAGCAGGGTGGCATCAAGGTGCGAGTTCCACCGGCCCACAGGAAGAAACATCACGTCCGGTTCAGTCTTGCGGATGTCCTACAGGACGCCATAATTCGCCACGATGACAAAGAAGGTGTGTGTTGATCCAAGAGTGGATGTTGTGTGTTGTATTGTGTCTGGCTATGTACGTTGTGAATATTTGGAAGCAAGGCTGCCATCAAATATGCAGTGTTGGCTCATGCACACACGTTAAACAATTATTGGTCCTGGATGCTGGCTGCCCTTGTGAGAACAATGATGCTTTTATCCTAATATAAAGAGCTTTCAAGGACAAAAGTATCTTCTGTGATGATGGACGGTTATTTGCTGTTTAGAGCAAATAATAATTCCACCAAGGAAAAATGGCTTCTTATGATTTTGGTCATGTGCAATTTAAAACATTTTAAAGTGCTGAATGGGCATCTAGGAAACAAGCATGTGTCTTAATGTTAATATTAACTGCTGAAAAATATCTTGTTTGTGTTGATCATTTTGTTTTTGTGAAACAGACTGCATCATAGTGTCAACTGCAGTCCAACTCCCAGTAAAACTCACAAGTTCCAATCATTTCATTCTGGAGATGTTCATGCTTAACTCTTAAAGACACTGGTTTTTATTTCTGCTACACTGGCAAAAAAAAAAAAAAAATGGTTCTTTTATCTTTGACAGGCATTTGCCAGTCATTTAGCCAGCTGTCTGTGTGTGTCTCTGTCAGTCCTTTGAGCAGTCTTTGTAGGTCACTGTGTTAATCTCTGCTGCCTGGATGCCAGTGAGGTTCAGCTGGGGTCTGTGGGAGCAGCTGGTGTGCCATTGCAACAACCCAATTGAAACCAAGGGTCCTTGGCTTGGCATGAATCAGATCTGTTACACCTGTGCCTTAAGCCATACCTACTGCCCAGTCTACACCATGTCACTGAGCTGGTACCAAGCTACTGCTTCCCCTCCATGGGAAGGTCTTGTGACTTTTGAGTTTTGTTCCAGGCATAAACTGGACCTAGATAAAACAAAATTGTAGAGCAAGGTAAAATGAGTTCTCATGAGTGACAAATCTACTTCTAATAGAAGTGATTCAAGGGATTCCTCATGTCGTTTTGTCATGCTCTATTGAGCACACTTGTGGCTGTCTCTGATGGCTTGAGGGTTTGGCCAAGCACTTTCAAGGAGCATCAATTTGAATGGATCTGCACTGAATACATCCTGATAATGAACAATGTTTTCCATTAATGAGAGGGACTCTGGTGCACTACCATAGTTTATTTTGCTCCACCACAAACTTAAAGTGAAAACATTGTGGTGGGATGGCTCTCATTTAAGCATGTTCCTAATGATGTAAATTTTGGGACAAACTTAGAGGTTAATGTTACAGTGCACTGCTGTGCAAATGAAACTAACAACATACCTGTGTGCAAAACACACAATCAAATCAAACCTTGAATGAGCAGCCTTTGAAACTACAAGACATAAAAGCAACAGAGAAGTCAAAAACCACCCCTGTGGTAGTGATCTTTGTCTTTTGGAAAACATGAATGTTTTTTCCATAGATTAATATGACATCTGATCATCAGCATGTATGTTGTGAATCCAGGTGTTCTGTGAAGTTGCATTTACTACAGTGACAGAAATGGATCTGTATTTCCTTAAGATTCCACACAAATTCTATCACAGCTCTTGCAGAAAAAAAAGGTTATATATCATGCAAACACACAGCAAAAAAGAGGTGTCTAAAAACAAGATAAAAAAAAAAAATGAATCGGAGGAAAAAAAACGCTCAAAACAGGTGAAATAGTCGTCCATACTGCAAGATAATTTCACTTGACAAGATTTCTTGAATTAAGATTGTTAAATCTAGAAATAAGCATGTCTACAGATGTATGACTCCTTAAAATAAGAAAATAACTAAAAAAAAAAAAAAGATAAATTGTCTAACACTTCTAAATCTAAGTTGTTTTTTTTTTGTCTTGGTAAACACCAAATAATTTACAGTACAACAATACAAACATGCTATAGTATCCACCTGATACAAATATAACCATTTAACTCAGATGAGTAGTCTCTTATTTAGTTTGGCAGTGTGCATTATAACAATTGGATACACAAAGAATAAGTAAACAAATAAATGGAAGGATTAATATATTTCTAGCATACCTGTTGCACAAAAATGCATATCCTAGTATGACTTTTTTTTTTTTTTTAACTTTAAATAAGCAGTTGGGAAGCAAGCCCCAAATAGAGTCTCAATAGCATTGGTATGTGACTCAACTGATGTAATACTAATCTGAAAACCCACCTGTTCCTCCAAGCATTTTAATCTGCAATAGACTAGGGGTTGTTTTATGACCATCATGTTATTTTTAATGTGTTTCTTTTATGACTTTATTTTATTTGTATTTTATTGTACTTGTAGTTATCTGTATTTTATTGATCCTTTGTACAGCACTTTGTGACCTCACTTGTCTATGAAAGGTGCTATATAGGCTAAATAAAGATTACTTACTTAGTTACTTACTTACTAATACATCTATTAATGCAGAGGTCATAAGGTGAAAGCAGGAAGGACAGAAACCCCTAACATCCTGTAGATACCACAGTCATGGTGACACTGACACTGCTGCATCTAAAGTTTCATAACTGAAACTTGTTTTGTGATTGTCAGATGATGAAAGGGAATAGTTGAATGTTCATATTGAACAGCCAAATCTTATATGATTGGTACATACCACTAAGCTCATCTGCAGAACTAAGAACCTAAGAGTTAGAGTTTACTTACAAAGCTTGACAATGGAAGCCCAATTTCTTGCCTTAAAAGCAGTTACAGTGCTGACTTCCTTAAATAAGAGCATGGTAACGTCAGTGTATTAGGTATTAAAAGGGAAAAAAAGTCACGATTTACTGTCTTAAATCTCCTTATTATCCTCAATCCTGCTGTGTGACATAAGATGTATTGGCTGTTTCAGAGCAGTACAAGTGACAAATGAAAACACCTCTTTGCTGGTGATTAACGGCCTTGTTATTTTTACCTTTTTATCTTCTTAGTATGTACACTGCAGAAAAAAACACGGATGGAAACACATTTTGTGACTCATCAGTGTTTTTAAGAATTTGTTTGAGTACAATACAGGGAGAGAAAGATTAGCCACACAAAAATCAAAGAAAGGATGATGAAGGTTTTTACTAGAAAATAGAATGAAGGAGATAAACAGTGAGATTAGGTGAACCCTTGTTATGTCCTAATTAAAGTCGGATTTTAGTGAGGTGATTCCAGAATTACATTCATCAAGAGTACAGGAACTCAGTCTGCTGACAAGACACAAGGTAATCAGAGATGCCCCACTTAGACACACGCACAATTCCTTATTTTTTTATCAGTTGGCATGGACAGGGAATACGATGAAACAGATAAGCAGGAGCAGGGTGGAACAAAGAGGAAGCATTGAATATAGTGGGAAAATGGAAAATGTGACAGGAAAAGAAATAGAAAAGCATGGTGCGTAGGTATTAAATGGTTATGGGAAAACAAAAAAAAAATAACCTATAACACATCTGTATAGATAGATAGAGGCATACCGCACTTCATCTTGCTTCTCCACTTCTTTCTCATATGCAAACATCTGGCTCACTTGCATTCTGACATTTGCTTAAATTGCTTTTCCCAAACCAATCTCTAAACTTGTTTGAAGCAAGATACAAGCGGAATGGGAGCAGCTGTTGCTCTTCCAGCCATGGATCAATTTTTAATACATCTTCCCTGTATAACAGAATAATCATATAAAAATATAATTTTTGTCATAGTTAGTAGTTGCTGGGATTGTGATTCATGGCATTTAAAAAACAAGTCCATTAGTTTGTTTATTATTTGAAGCTCTCAAGAAAAAAAAAAAAGAAATATTGTGACCACTATTTATGAAAATGAATTAGTAACAATAATAATAATCCTCCCTTGAACATAAATATCAGTAATTTTCTAGAATTTTTCAGGGGATCTACTTCTCTCCTGTTCATATTGTAGTAATCTGTCAGTACTTGAGGCTTGTGGGTTTCCCCCCGTTCCCCTGCTGTGCCATGAGCTTGTTGTGAGGTTTTGTATGTGTTAACAGACTGAGGTGTTCTGTCACTTTGGCGAAGTGTAATTATCAAATGTGGTACAGTGCACGTGCATGCACATCCACAGTCAGTATTCTACAAAGCCACCTACCATTATTGATCAGACTGCACAGATCTCTCCTCCAGACATGGATTCTCAAGCTTCATCAGCTCTGTTTAGAGAAGGAGTCTTTTTTCATTGAAGCAAATGACCTTCAGCCTGTGAATCAGAGAGTGTGAAGATGTGAAGGAGAAAATGCATAACTATATATTTTTTCTGTATTTTTACAAGATATTTTGTATTTCTTTTAAGGATATGTTCCCTGGAAACCTGTTGTTGTGTCTGACAGTACCTTCAACAGCTAGGGTTTAAGAAATGCATGCACTTCAATTAATGCACCAGTTGAGATATCTAGTAACGTCTCCAGACATTAAGCTGTTATTTATTTATCAGTCATCTGTCACCATTTCATGCTGGTCCAACACATCTTGCTGTCTTATATGATGGAGAAAACGTGTCACACTGTGACGGCCAGCCACTACATTATGTACAATGTACTGTGTAATTCCTCCTGATGATTAGAAAAAACCCCAAAACAAAACAGGACACACAAACGAGAGAGGTAAAGGCACAAAAAGGAGAATGTGTCTGTTGAGAAATACTCTGATGTTTTTTTTGTAATAGATCAAGCTGCTTCAAAGCCTCATCAAATACCTGTCAAATTTTTGACAGAACGAGGCCTGGGTCCACAGAGGTTATAGAGAAAGATGTCATGATTGCTTTAAGTGAAGCTCATTTTAGAACCATATAAGTTTCTCAAATACAGTAGGGAGCACTTTAAGCCCAAAGTATATGCTACTGAGACTTTTCATCAGTAGTCGTATGTGTCTGATGTTCTGTTATTAAACCTGTGGCTTATATGGTTAATATGTTACATCAGTGCTTCTTTTGGGGTTTATGAGTTACAACGGTGTAAGATTTAGGGCAATCTAACTGCAGAAACTGAATAGAACAGAATTTTTTTCCATTAGTGTGTGGCCATTCGAAATAAAAGTAGTGTTTTTTGTACTGAGCTTTTTTTTTTTTTATCTACAGTGGCACTGTGTCCTCTCCATGTAGCTCAGGACAGACCACTTCTTCTTCTTATGTTTCATAACACACTAGTATCCAGGTTTAAGGTGATTCAAACTCACCTGCTATGTCTAAGTATGGAGCAGAGCTAAATATGCAGTATGTAGGATTTATTTTAATAGCACCTTGTGCTGAGGTTGCAGATTGCTACCCACTGAATAACTGTTGCCTCACCCTCCTTTTCCAAGAGAGGGGACAAGCTGTGGAACACAAAATACCCTCCTTAGAGTCAGTGATGGATGTATCTGTTAGGTGCTGTGGTACTTATAGGCCTATTTATTAAGTAATGTAAAAGGTAGTGGTAAAAGGTAATGTGTTATGAAACTTATTCCCAATCCCAAAATTGATTAACACATACAATTTACACTTCCTGAGAAAAAGCTGCTAAATAACTGCAGCTGCATGCTCTTTCACTGTGTCATTTTTTCCCCCCAATGTACTGTGTTGATGTAATTCAGAGTGCTTTTTCTTTGGCATGGAGTAGGGCTGGGTGATCAAACAATAACGACATACACTGCCCAGCCAAAAAAAAAAAAGTCACACATGCAATATTTGACTGCACCATCTTCAGTTTTGATTATAGGACACATTCACCGTCACATCTTTTTTTTTTTTTTTTTTACCACATAATACTTACATAATGCCACAATAAGGTTCATAATATTATTTCCATCCATAGTTTCATTCATTTTTTTATTATTGATGATGCAGAATCGAACTGCTGCATCCAGTCTTCATCACATTCTAAATTAGAGTCTGGACTTTATGGAGGCTAAACCATGTGTGAAAATGATGTC
>JAPSES010000019.1:4563781-4575317 GCA_029822895.1 Maxillicosta whitleyi | reverse complement strand
AAGCTTGAAACATATTGATTTGCATACTATTTGTCTATATAATATGTACATTTCACCATTAAAGTTGATTTACAGAAGTGCATGCACTTTTTCAGGATATTCTAATTTTCCGAGTAGTACCTGTATGTGTTAAAGAGGCTTTGTACATGTATGTATTATTTCATCCATTCAATTGATACTAGTGTAGTAAATATAGTGTATGTAGTAATGTAGTATGTAGTAATTATGATTTTCTTTTTAAATTTTTAGTATTTTTTTTAGGTGAGTAATGGTGCACTCGTTTGTACTGAACAGTTTTATTCCATGGTTCGTTCACCAATAAGAGGGGATAAACATAATAACACAGTTCAATAGAGGCACAGAACCCGGGTTGGAGGTTCACTGGTGTCCTTCACTGTACCAAAACTGTATCGAAAATGTTGAATGAATGAATGTTTTTGAAATGTTTCTGTTCCTCTTACACCCTAAGTTTATTTTTTTCTTTTTCATTTACTAACAGTGTGATGTGGAGTTGTCTTGAAGATTAACTGTAAACATATTGCATAATCAATAATATTATATCTTATTATATTTTACTATGTGATTTCTACCCTTAGGTTCTTGTAAATAAAATCAGCTTTATATTGGATTGTTTTATATTGAAGAATCTAAAAAAAAAATGTTTAAAGATTTTTACATTTTGGCAGCCCCAGGGTTCTTTTAAGTACAATAAGTGCTCCTGTATTTGAGTGTGTGTGAATATAAACTTTTACCCTACATTCACACATACAGTTACTTGTTACGTTAGCAAGTGTTTTGACTTTCATTTTTTTGGGGGGGGGCATGTTAGCATTCCATGCATTTTTTCCCCTGAAGGTTAAGATACATAGCTCTTTTCTTGGCATAGTCAGCGAGGAAGACATATCCTGAAAGGGGAGCCCAAGGCTCTTCCTGCCTGCCTCGATAAAAATAACCTCAGTCAAGCTATGTTTCAGATTGAGATGCAGTATCGCTTTTGCCCGATTCATTCATTTTGACATCCAGCTCCTCCAGCACAGATGCAAGTGCCCAGTCTTTCTACTCTGTTCCCAAGCTGCTCCCTTATCAGAGCCATAAGTGCAAAATCTTCCCTCTGTGTTGAGTTTATATTTTAATGAGCAATGAAACAGAGCTCTTGCTGGAGGTGCTTGACAGGCAGCATTATCTTTGATTGGCACAGGTAATAATAATGCTGCTAATATGCACTAATCTATTATTTCCTACTACTCATCTCTTTGTTGCTGCCCTTCCTCTTGTTCTTTGTGTCTCTGTCCTTAATTTCCTGTCTCCAGTTCCGCCTCAGAAATGCAAAACGATTTTTGCTGACAGAGTTGTTACCAAGCTTGTCTTATGGGGAAAGAATGGGGGTTGATGAGAAGTCTGGATGCATTGTCAGTCTGTGTGAGGACTGGCAGTAATGTTAATGCTCTTATCTTCTCCCTCCAAACAGCAAGAGAGGGAGTAAGCCAATTCCAAACCTGATTCCCAACCGTTTTCCATAGCAATTTGTACATGTATTCCTACAGTATGTATGGCCCTAGTTAATGTGTGCCATGGGCCCTGGCACTGTGAACTGAGTTAATAGTCAATGTTTAATGGGTTCATTTAAAATGTAAAAAATGTATAGCACACCTATGAATGATTTCACAAAAATAGTACATTTACCTATAACTGTAGCATCATTAATGAGGCTCATCTCATTTCAATCCTTAGGATGTCTCAAGAGTGCTTTAAATATTACTATGTTTATTTTTTCCTTGTGAAAACTGGTATAAGCTGGCAGCTACCATTGCCTTAACACACAGAGAAAACCTGTTGATAAACAGAGAAGAGTTGAATATCAGTTAAATGTTTACCACTAAACAATTTGGCTTTTTTAATCACTTAGCTTTCTTTTCTTGTGTCACCATCGCTTTGCATGGAACACCAGCTTGTCATCTCCTAACATGTGACATAGATGTAGCATTACTATCGTACAAGCCACAGGAGACAAGTTGTGTTTGAAATGTTTTTTCCTCAGATACAGTTCTAAACCTAGTGGGGTTACAGTTGTAGAATTGACCCACTTTCTGTGCTTGTAAATGATAAATTTGAAACTTCTAAACTCCAAGTGCTTTGAAGTCAGAAGATTAACAGCAAGCCCTCGGCTGCGCTGAACTCCACTTCACACTAGTTCAGTGTATTTTTTTTTTTCTGCTGATAATGTTGCTCCCCTCCTCCAAACACAGTGGTGCATCATCAAGTAACTGTTGCATCTCTTTTTGGTATAAATTCTGTGGGTTTATGTTTTATCTGCAAGCCAAATAAATTATTTTATTAATATCAATCATTTCCTAATTCAAAGTGTCTGTATTTTGATTATTTTTGCATTACGCTGTCATTGAGAAAAACAATTATCAATTATGAAATTAACTATTACCACTATTCAGAAAATAGTACCTAGGTCAATTCATTATGATCAAAATAATCATTTCAGACCTATTTTCCCTTAGCGTTACAGCAGAGAAACCTTGAAAATGATTTATATACATGTCCATTTGAGAGATAAATATTTGAGTACTTCAGTACATGTGGCAGCTGTTTAATTTGGTAGCATCCACTGTGCTCTGAAGGGCTCCGGCTCAGCAGTGACCACCCCAGGGACAGCTTTCTGTGTATAGCTACACTACTAGTAGTTATTGATTCTGTGGCAATCACTGCCATTATGAACCACAGTCAGTGTGGTGTTAACAGATTTCCATCTCCAGGACGCCACAGTGGATTCATCAGACTGTGGCGGTGAGAGTGTCGGGGTCAGAAGTCAACTTGTTAACCCCCGTGCAGCTTGCGTGGCTGCCATCCAGCATCAAGTCGTTTATATCTGTCAGCATTTATCATGTGAGCTCAGACACATGATTAATGTCTCTGGATCACTGGTCCGTGCGTCGTGTTTCCTCCGCCATAATCTGGGCTTTGTGGTTTAGTTGAACATAAATATAGCATTTTTTTCTATGTTTTTCAAGTGGATTTTAAAAAAGAATTGTTTATTGCTTAATAGCTTAATATTCTTAAAATGACATTAGTCTGTCACACCTACAGCATGTATTATTTAAATATTATACTGCCTGAGTGTATGGTACATGTGGAAATGGCTTGATTTCAAGAATAATCACTGAAAATTTACCTCTCTGCTTGAATTCACAGTAGAAGGATTCATGTTTTGCTCGTGCAATGTTTACTCAGTGACAATATTGTTACTGTTTGTTATAGATTATATACTTGTTTGCTTTTAAATTTTGTCGTTACCTGATGTATTACACCCTCAAAATGTAACTTTGAGATATCTCTGTTTGTAATAGTTGACTATAACCTAGCAGTAATATATAAAATTGACTCATGATACATTGAAATGCTGGGAGAATCTTAATCAAATCAAATCAAATCAAATCATGAGTCCAGTACAGGGTCAGACATCTAATATTCACACACAAAACATATTAACAAACTAAATTAGTTCCTTTAATAAAGCTTTTTTTGTTGAATTGAAATGTAGACGAACAGCAAAGAAAGTGACCTTTGGACAGGCAGAGTGAGATACTAAATCTGCTTGTCATCTGATAACTTCATCTAACCAGACAGACCTCTATTGAGTTAGTAAACCTTCAAGTGAAATATCTGAACTGCTTCACAATTTTACATCCCTCTACACATTTTCATACCTGTCAAGACACATTTTTGCAGTGAAAGGCAATATCTGGTTTATGAGAAATGTGATTACTGTTTTAGTGCCAAACGGAAAACCTAAAATGTATAGACTAAGCAGCCTAAAATTAGATATTAACAGGAAAAGCAATATGGAGTGTGTGCCTCACTCAGTGAATGTGATTGTAGGTGGCATAGAATTAGTCTCTGTTTGACTCACCATCTCATCTTGTGTTTTTCAAGCTGTGCTTCACATTATGATAAGGATTCATGTTTGCTCATGAATAGTCACGAAGCAGCAGCTGATAGCGGATAATGTTAATTAATTCCCTCTGTTAACCCCTAACTAACCCCCATTGAATGAGCAAAAACAGTTCCCACTAAACACCACAGATGAGTGCTCAGTGAAAACGCAAATCTCCTTGGAACGCTGTATCTGATAACTGGAATTATCACAAAGTAATTGTTTGACATTTCTTGGGTGGAAACGTCACTTCTGAAAAAAAAAAAAAAAATGAACTAAACATTTTGGTAATGGAAATATTAATGTCAATTTAATAAATCATTTGGGAATTCTAAGGTTTCTTTTAAGTGTCCTTGTGGTTTTGCTGGTTTCTCTTCAAATTTTAAGGTTAACAGATGTTAGGATTCCTTCATCAGCTTTTTTGCCCCTTTTATTTTCATACCTCTTCCCATTTATTTCATTTTTCTCACTCCTTCCTTCTCTATCTGTCCAAGGGCCAGGCCATAAATCTCTTTGCTGCACTGCCAGCAGGTTGTTAGAATTCTATTAGCTGTAAATATTCAGTAAGAATCCTCACTTAGAGGTCCCTGTCCCTGTTATCAGACTAGGTCCAGCAACAATCGCTACTATGTCTTTTATGTTTTAGTCAAACAACAGCAAGCGATTTATGACTGGATGTTGACAATTGTCACTTTAAGGGTCGCATGTTGTTTTTGGTTCCCATCATTGATGAAAGAATATGAAAATGAAAATTTCTGAACGAATTGTAGGATATTTTCTGTAACAGAGCACCTCTCTGCTCTGCTGGTGAAGCACTGCAGCCTTTTAACAAATAATGAGTGGAGTGGAGTTCCATCAAAGAGAAGTAATCAATCATAACCACATTGTAACCAACGACTGTGTTGTCATTAAAGTCATTAAAGGAGCCAGAGGGAAGGTCCCTCCTGTTATCTCTTGCCACATAGGAACAGGCTTCAATAGGGTCCTTGTTGAATAAACACACATTAATCTTGTCTCACACATACACGCTAACCCTGATGATCCCAGGTAACGGTAACCAACGCCCTGCTCCACCCCGCAGGCAGTTATTTAATGAGTTCTTTAATTCACTGTATCTTCTAGTAATGTTTCCATGGTTCTGCTCAGGTATATGCCTCTGGGAAGCCAAGATAATTGGGCCCACTTTATCATCAATTCAAGTCTGATGAATAGCTACTGCTAAAACTCTCTTTGTGTCTTTTCTGCTGTGTCCTGCTGTGTGCCTGGAAGGCTGGCGTCAACGTTTTGCTCCAGGATGTCAACGGTAACATTCCTCTGGACTACACGTCAGAAGGGACAGAGACCAGCTATATCCTCAGAAAATACCTGGAGGAAAATGGTAAAGTTCTGCACAAGACTTGTTATGTGTTTTGTTCCACTTGTTAAGTGGAAGAAATAACATTTTAGGTACCATTCATCATGAATTTTGTAAACAGTTCAATGAAAAGGTGTGGCTCATTTCCATGTTACCACAACATTTCAAGAAGGAGAAAAAAAGCTAAAAAGCTGATATACTAATGATAGTTTAGAGCAAAAAAGGTGATTCACTTTAGGAACTGAATAACTGGTAAACTGGGAAAACAAAGCTCAAACAATTTAGATCTAATTGAGAAGCCTTATTTTAGATATTGGCCACTATCAGAATGAAGTTCTCTTGATAATGATAGCTTGTAAATTATTTTATTGTTCCCTATTAATTAGCCAAACTGTTTGTAATTGAAATTCATAAAAAATCAGTTAAGAAGGGAAGAGTAAGTGTTGTGTTTTCTCTTTTTAAAGCATTTGTTTATATGTGGAAATAACAGTGAGAACAGTGAGTCACATTGTACTTGCAGTTAAGTAAAAATGTTGTTTGTTTCCATCTGTATAGGGTATGTTTGCAAAGGTTAAGCACACCTAGAGGCTCACAGGCCTAATGATGCCAACTGTCATAGGAGTGCTTCTGTCTCACAGGAAAAAAGCAAAATGTCAGCACATGATCTGGAAATAAGAGAGATGAAGGCAAGGTGTAGGTATGGATTGTGAGTGACAGAAGGAGAGGTAGAAGTGCCAGAGAAACTAGAGAGAAACACAGAAACAATGAAATTGGGCAAGTGCTGACAAAGCTAGACAGAAACAGACAGAGACAGTGATGGAGGGTCTTCCCTCATCCATCTGTCATTAGCCACACATGAGCCTCCACAGGATCACATGACAAATGCAAGCGCCTGGCTGCTGACAGCTAGCTCATCAAAACTCAGACAACCCTTAATAACATACACTTATCTGTCTGTGTGGTTTTGTGCGGTTTAAGGGACTTTAAAGGAATTTAAGGGATGTAAGATTAACCATAATATGTCTAAACCTAACCTTTATCCTGACCATAACACCATTGTGAAACATGGGCACACGCACTTTTCTCTGCATGAGTCTTTCAGCCCCTGTGGTGATCCCTTCCCTCCTACCTACCTTTAGCTCCTCTGATACCTCCTTGCTATCACATTTGAGTATGCCACCATAAAAAACACTGAAACTCACATAGGCTTACTCTGCCTCTGTTGCTATAGCAACTTGGCTATGTGCTCTCTGTCCCCATCAAGTTTGTGCGGGTGTAAGAAAAAGACAGACTGTCCATGTGTCTCTACTTCTGAGAGAAGGAGGCAAAGCCCATTTTATTTGACTTTTCTACTGTATAGCCTTTTGTCCCTTGTAGTTGTAAGGCCTCTAAAATCCAGTTACTTGTCATTTTTAAGAGGTTGTGTTTTTCTGACTGTGTATGGAATGCAAATGCTTTTTGTCTATAATAATGTTTCTCTGGTGATGTCAAAGCATCATATCCTGAGGGTGTCATTTGGTTGCAGATGCAAACTTTCTGATTGGCTGATCCATTCAGTCTATTAGGTAAATTCCCATTAGTTTAGTGCCCCAAAGCTTATCCATGTGAAATAAAGATTAATTGATAATCAATCCCCAACATTACAGCAGCCAAAAGCAGGTTCCTTGTGTGTTTGAGATTCTGGAGCAGAGCATTGATCTTTATAGTCTGGGTTTTTGTGTGTTGAGGCAGGAAATTAGTTTAGTCTGGGATTTTTCATGTCAAAGGTAAGTAGCTCAGTATGAATATGAAATAATTGTCTCATTAATATATTGTCATAAATTAGGATTGCTTTTTGCCATGGACATAATCTGCCACTCATGTCTTCAGCAAGAGAGGCTTTATTGTCTGTGGACAGTTTTAGGGTGGTTTCAAATCAGTCAGCCAGCATCAAATACTCTACTACTAAATACTAGTTATGCAGTAACTCAGAACTGATATTACATAACCACCATGAAAAAGCATGATACTGACATGATAGTAAGTCCTGTTAAAAACTGAGGTAAAGAAGTAAAGATAAAAAAAAAGCTGAAGAACATTTAAATGCAAAAGCTGTCAGAACCCTTCATTTGAATTTTGCTCAAGTTTGTCCTAATTCCCGAACAGCCATATCAAAGCTACCAGATTTAAGCATAGCACTGAAGGAAGGGTTATACTATGAATATGACTAGTACCTGTGTGCATTTTGTAGGTGTGGATATGTCATCCATGCACACTATGAAGACACAGAGATCCACCACCATGCTGTCTGATGTTAGGCAGCTTATAACTATGGGGGGAAGCCTCAACCAAGCAAATGATGACGGGGTCACTCTGGTAAGATAAGTATATGTGAATTTTGTGTGGTTAAAGGCACAATATGTAACATTTGCACATGGTTATGTACTTACGTAAAGTCTCTGTTTGTGTCAGTTGCTGGGAGCTGGTTTGTTGTTGATGCCTCCATTCCTAAGCTAACTGTACTGTACCTAGTTTTACCATCTATTCATAATGTTGAGGAGCTAGTGAGAGGCAGTCAGGCATATTTTAATGCAAAATTATAAGAAATCAATTTACAGACTGTTATCATGGATATAAGCAAATCAGTCAGGTGAAGTACCCATTTTTAATTAATAGCATATCTTCACATATATTACATACTGCGCTTTAAAGAAAACCTTGTGTTGTCTCTGTCATCTAAGTGAATCATTCTTCTCCCTGATGATGCTCACACTCTTTCTCCATTAAGCTCCACATAGCATGTGCCAGTGGTTACAGAGAGGTGGTGTCTGTGTTGTTGGAGAGTGGGGCAGATCCTCATCCTGCAGACAACAGTTTCTGGACACCTCTCCACCTGGCTTCTAAGTATGGACAGGTAAGTCACAGTGGCATAATTAAATGATGAAACATGTTGACATTAATTAAGTAGTGACCCAATATCACCTCATCTACCTGCACTGATCCTCTCTTGTTAATGAAATAAAAGACATTGATGGAAGGGTTGTTCCTCCGAGAAACATGCCTACAGTTACCCTGCACAGTTTCTGATAAACTGCTCTTTTTGGACTTATTGATCAAAGTCAAACTACTGGCAAGACCCAGCAATGCATATGCACTTACTACAGCAGTTTAAATTAGCAGTTTAATGGTCTCTCTCTTAGAGGAAAAGAGATTGATTTCCAGATGGGCTGGGAGTGATCTGCTGAAGCTATGTGCTCTGGTGTTTTGGAAGGTTTCCAACTATGAAGGAAGTGATCCTGTTAAAATCTTGCTGACCCCAACACATGCAATATTTAATTACATTTCTGTGCTTGTGCATGGCTGCTGACAGAGAGAATCTGAATTTCAACCAGCCTGAAGCTACTTTTTCCACCAGACTGCACCTTAAAAATTCATTGTTGTTACAACCTCTCTCTCTTCCATTCATATCTATGACTTTTTTTTCTTTCAAAATTTCTTTATTGATCTAAATATAAAAGTCATGTGCACAACATTTTTCTGAATGGAGTGATGTCCTCCTAGTGTCTTTTCCATTTTCAGGCTTTAGGCAGGTACTTTGCACGTGTATATGTACTTCAGTATGTAAGTGCATCTGACTTAGGAGTGGCAGTCAAGAGGATTGGAGAATCGATTAGGTTTCTGTTGAAGTGCTAAATCACCTCAGCCATCACCCCTTTACTGGTGCCAGTGCTTTGCGTTCCGCATACCAACTACTCCCAAAGAGTTCTAAACACTCACTTCCTGTTACCCTTGTCTTGTAGCTGCTGTAGTGGTGACATACCCATAACACAGGACTTTTAGGGTTCAGGATGTGTATTTATCTATCCAAGTAAATCACTGATACTACTAATAAGATGTTTTGCACACAAGAAGCAGAAGCAAACTGTTGCCTGGAAACATAGACTGGCAAGTGTAAGACTAGCTGGTACATTAAGCCCAAACACGGCTTTCGCAGTGTGGTATTAGTACAGGACTGACCCTTTAAGAAGATGTATGACCCTATTACTGCAGCTAATTAAGCTTTCCTCTCTCTGCCTTGTGATAAGTTTGACCCTGGCTCTTGGCTCCTGCGGTTTGAGTCAGGGCTTTTTAAGTTGCTTTCTCTAGGGGAAAGGAATTTAATAATTTTGTATGCGATTTTAAACATAAATGACAGGGTGCTAAAATACAGTTTAACACTGTTGGGATTGGATTAATTCAGTCTGTTTTCTAATGAAGGAACACTTGAAAGCACTGCCAGTAAAGCAAGCACAAAAATGATCTAAAACTTTAATTTTTGGAGTACTTTAAATTTAATCTCAAATAGTATTTAATGCTCATCTCTCCTCACTGCCCAGAAGGAATAAAGACAACAGTAAACATTATCAATCTGACTCTACATCAGTAAAGAGGTAAACGGGTCCTTCCTAATCTCCGTGGACTGATGACCTTTTCACAGCCCTCCTGTTATGTTGAGCAGCTAGTGACGCGTTGTCAGTATTTATAGGGAGCGAGTGCAGCTGACAGGTTTGTGGTGAGCAGAGATACTGTAGACTCATATTTGACCAGCTGTTGGCATGGGTCAGAGTTAGTTTACTGAATGTGCTGAGTCATTCTTTTGTACTGCAGAGGAGGGACCCAGCTACAGTAAGAAGCTCCTATATTATGAAAATTCGTAATCAAGTGTAATACTTGTTTTTAGTCTTTTTTTAAGAGTTAAGGTAGCATGTAAGCTTGTAAAAATCCATTTTCTTTGATGGACAGTTTCATGCTTTATTGAAGTAGCCATTTCAGTTCACTTCACAATTTATGTGATTTTTAGTGCAGTTAAATAATTTTGCTTCTTCATGCAGTTCATTGGGGGACATTATTTTTGCACTTTAAAACAACAACTCTGACACCAGTTCAGTCCCATACAAACTCATGAGAGGCTCATTCTTCATGATGGAAACATTGTCTAACCTAGATATAATCTAACTACCAGGTGTTCAAGTTTGAGGGGAAAAAAAGCAGCTCACCAAACATTAATCTTCTCACAGAATTATGCATTTGTCCAGAGCAGAGAAGGATATGTACAGCTATCCAACTTTACTGACTTCTTCCTCAAAGATGTTTAGTGAACAGTTGTCGCACTGCAGCTTAATAAAAAAAAAAAAAAAAAAAAAAAATGACATGGTAAAAATGCAACTAATGAGCTGATTTGGGTTATATATTTTCATCAAATTCCCCTCGGTGCGTTAAATTACCAAACATTTAATTATCTCATTTCATCTCATTGTGATCGTGAAGCCATAATTTCATATTTATTGATCTGCAGTGACAGTGTTGGAATGATACCATCTTTTGGAAAATTGCAGAGATATGAGAAAATTAAATAACTCATCAGATACTTGAGCCCATCACACACACTAATAAAAAAATCTGTATTCATAGATTACCTAGATCATCACACTTCTTCAAGCGTTGCTTCTCTGGGGAAAAGGTTAGCACTGCTGGAGCAGAGAGTGCAAAAACAGTGCAGATGATCACAGAGAAATGAGTCATAGGGGAAGACTTCAGATCTGTATGAGCATAGTTTAAAAGCAAAACCAAGACAGAGGTGACAGCCATCTCTTGTTGTTGTGTATAAAAATGAGGGTAGGTGACTACAGGGTTACTGCGCTGTGACATGTGATGGAAGATGGACTCATTATGAAAGGATATCCAGACAGAGAATCACTTGTATACCCTGTCACATGTCACATACTCTGCATGCATCATCAGCTCAGAATTTAAAATATCGGGGCCCTGTTTTAATGGTGATGCAACAATGCAGCGGTGCAAGCAGTGCCCTGAGAGCGTTATATTTTCACAACTATATAATTAATTTAGCCTGTCTTTGTGGTATTGTGGCTACACTAAGCAAGTTTTTAATATTTTAATGTTGCATGGTTTCAACATCTTGGTGAACAGATATCTCAGACACATCTGTCAAAGGCACAGTGGCCTTTTCACCTCCGCCATGGAGGTTATGTTTCTGCCTGGGTTTGTTAGTTTGTTAGTTAGCAAGATAACTCAGAAAGTTATGAACGGATTTTAATGAAATTTTCAGGAAATGTTTGCTCTGAGGTAAAGAAGAGATGATTACATTTTGGAGGTGATCCAGATCACTGTTTGGATCCAGGAATTTTTTAAAAGATTCTTTATCATTGCAAGATAGGGCCATTTTCAACATATGTGTATAGAACTTCACACAGAATAAC
>JAPSES010000019.1:4526515-4553961 GCA_029822895.1 Maxillicosta whitleyi | reverse complement strand
GGTTATTAATGGTGAAATTTAAGTCTTGGCCTATGTTGGAAAATGTTTGTAGGAAAGTGTCTGTACTGTGCATTAAAAACACACAAGGATGTTTAGTCTCATCCCTTGCTTTGCCTCCCTCCTCTTTGTGTGTGCATTTTTGTTGCATGTATGAGTACCATTTATTTGTCACCATCAAAAACCTTGCATCTGTTGGTGTAAAATTAATTTAATTTAGAAAAACTGGGGTTAAATGTAGGAATATGACCAATAACACCAATAGTACAGTAATAACAATATGTAGCTATTGTATTATAATATTGATGATAAGAATAAAGAGAATGGAAGGAAAGAGAGGAAATAGTAAGACACAAGGGGGGAAAATGTAGAAGAAGAGAAAAGATCAATACATATGTAGAAAAAATAAGAAGGAAAGAAAGAGGGGGAAAATAATGATAAAAATTTGATTGTGTGTGTGTGTGTATATAAATGTGTGTGTGAAAGATTATAAGAATGTGAGTGGCATATGTAATCTTGATTAAAAAAAATGATAGATATTGATTTAAAGCTTTAATACAACTCAGTAATGTTTATTCTTAATGATTATGTTAAACAGAATATTTACTGTTCAGAATACAATGTCATGATTGTACATACACTCACATTAATTTACAAACCAATGTACAGAAGTTAATATCATGTGATGTGCTTCTACTGTGCCAACACAGCAGGGAAAGACCAAAAGGGGGCAGTAAAAGCACATCAGTTAAATGTTTTTTACAGTCCTGCTCACCTTATTTTACCCCAGATGAGTAGAACAGAGACCAGCAGTTCATCAGAACCTATTACTTGAATGTTCACTTCTAACTGTAATCGATATCATTAATATTTTATGAACACTCAATTACATTATGCAACATATTTTTTTTTAAAGCTCGGGTGTACACCTATATGCTGGAGAAGTCCCGTCTGGTCCACTTGCTTCCTCACCAACACAGTTTCAACATTTTCCATCTGATGGCAGAAGGTTTGTCACCAGAGGAGAAGAGTGCACTTTACCTCAACAATGTTCTGGCTCATAGGTATGTGGCTGAAACATGCTCTCTTTGCACTACATTTGACTATCTTTTTTTACAAGGTGTGTAGGGCAGAGGTTGGACACTTAATGAATCCATGTTTGAAAGGCCACCTTTCACACATAAAGAACAAAATGTTCAGTACAGATCTGTCAATGCTGCTTTCAAAGTAACCACTGGACAATGCACAGCTATTCATTTTCTGTTCCATTTTTGTACAAAGCGCCTGTTCAGATGGTTCACATAACAAGTATGTTAACATGGTCATCTATTCAGAAATTTACTATTTAAAGTCTGTCGTTTTTTAATCACAGATGAATAGCTATATGAAGAATTATTCATGGGTATGAAATGCTTCTAACTCTCAGCATCTCCTGTCAATACAGTGACAGTGTGAGACACTGTGCACACATACAGTATTTTTGTCCTTGCACAGAGATACTTTTTGCTAATATTTACTTAGATCTATGTGGTACACCATCTCTCATCCATGTTCTCACAAACTATTCAAAGTTTATCTCAGTTTATTATCCATGTAGGGAAATTCGGTCTCAGCATTTTACCCACACACACCATTACCATTACACATAATTATGGGTTGGCCATGGCTCCATAAGTAGAGTGGGTTGTCCAATAACCAAAGGGTTGGTAGTGGTTTGAATCCCTCTCTGTCCTAGTCATGTGCTGTTATGTCCTTGGGCAAAGACACTTCACCCACCTTAGCGCCAGTGTTGCTAATCACGCTGGTGTATGAATGTTTGGTGGTGGTTAGAGGGGCCGCTGGCATGATTTGGCAACCACACTTCCGTCAGACTGCTCCAGGGCAGCTGTGGCTGCAAATGTAGCGTACCAAAACCAGAGTGTGAATGTGTGAGTGTAGGAATAATGGATCCTTTGTACATGCTTTTGAGTATGCTTTAATAGAAAGTGCTATATAAATCTAATCCATTTTTATTTTTATTTTTTATTATGATTATGATTATTATTATTATTATTATTACCTAGAATTACCATTAGCACATAGATCTACACCAACACTGTCAGGAGAATTAACTTTAATATAACTGGAAACTGGAGGAAGCCTGTGTGGTGCAGAGAGAAGAAGTAAACTCAACATACAGTAGAAAGGCTCCAGTCCTAGTAAGACTCTATTCCAGAACCTAATAGCTGTGTGTTGGAAGGGCTAACTAATAAAATGAAGTCTTTGCAAGTCAGTCAAACAGTTAGTATATATTGCTAGGTGATATTATATATATATTTCACCATCATTTTATTTTATTATTTTGTTAGAATCCAACACATTGTACACAGTCAGACCAAAACCTATGACCTGAACTGGGCTGTTTTGGAGCCTAACACACACTGTCCTGATAGAAGTGCTTGAGCCCATCTTGTGCAAATGTGTTTCTTTTGACAGTGTGCATATGATCAAGCTTCTCCAGGTGTAAAAGTCAGTTTTGTCGTTTTTTCTTATTTTTATCTAAACACTGACTGACTGTAATTCAGTACAAAACTACGTCATTGATGTCTTAATTCTAAGACTCTCTCATCTAAATATAAGTATTTGAAGTCTAGCTGGACATATTTGGGTTTGATACCACTGCCATTTTATGCTGATCATAGTCCTGTTTAATCCCTTTCATTCAAATTGTCCCAATTGTCCATTTTTTACTATTTTTTACTTCAGGTATCTTAGTGGAGGACTGCCAGGGGAGAGCCCTCCAGTAGCTACAGCATCTACCCAAAGCAGAGAACGGCTTATGGCTGTCAAACAGGCCTTGCGAGCCCTAGGCTTCAACAAGCAGGTATTGACTGGTGCAGCATTTACTATTTTCTACTGAGCCTGCATATTTGAAGGTTATTGACAGTAGGGATCTTTATAGTGCTGATGCCACTGACGTAAAATCATGCCAATCATGAGGCCCATAGTTTTACCCCTCAGTTTCATTCAATGTATCAATTGTCTGTTGTCTGTTAAGACCTTGCATTGACCAGTGTCTTTAGATGTTGGATCTCAAGTGGCTGGCTCTAAAGGCGTCTCTTCAAACCAGTGAAATCGGATCTCACTTCTCTCTTCTACACACTAGTAAACAAGTTCATTTATAGCCAACAACACAGCCAAAGCATCTGTTTGAGCTGAAACAGACAGACTTTGAAATGTTTCGTTGTAAATTTAATTTACTGTGCTGCTCAGACTCTATGAGCAGCAGTGCAAATATCATCTGACAACCATCCTATTTTTTTATATTAGTTTTTGCAGGACCTATACTTTAATGAAAATTAAATCTTCAGGCATGTACAGAAAAACAGGTGGATAGTGATGTCTTGAATGGATAAGAACTGTATTTTACTTTGCATTAGAGCTGGCCAATCTGATCATTCAGTACATGTTTTTATTCCAGGTTAGAGGTTAGGCCTATGCAGCAACAAACCATATTTCCATCAATGTTACAAGACTGCCTGAAAAACAATAAATAAGTAAAATACTTTTATTTACCAGCATTATGCATTCACATTCACAGAGCTCAGCCTATCAGATGGAGCCCTCAAAACAGGGGCCTTGTGCTCACAGCATTCATCCAATCAGATGAAGCCTCAGCTAACCCTTAGATTAAATAATGTCAGTTTGGTAATGACAATGAGGTTGACAAGCATGATGACAGAAGAAGAAGAGTGATTATTGTAAAGGTAGAAGGGTAAATTAAACTTTAATTTCTCATAGTTACAATGTCATATTTAAATTAATGTTCAGATTAATTGATTGCGTATTCATGTGCAATTTCTTTCATTAAAGCATGTTTGAAAAAATGTATGATTCATTTATTCAGAGTGTAGGTTATTCAATCAGCAGGCAACTTATTAAAACTGAATGAAGACACTGGGCCTGTATACTCCTAATGTGCACATGAATTTATTGTTGTTTTGCGGGGGGTTTCGCAAGCAAAGCACATTGCAACACATTGCACTGGTATTCCTCATACCTTGCTAGCATTGTAAGGAACACGTAAAAATGTGACCAAATGCCAAAGGCAGGATGTTTATATATGCAAGTGTGCATCTAGTGTGTCGCAGCACAGCCTGTCCCATACTCCACCAGCTGTGTTCCCAGCCCATTATCACATTCTATTCTTAGATTCCCAGTCAGCATCTGTCAGCAGTGAGTGACCACCACCTCACCTTTTAATCCGGCAGCAGTCGATATGAACGAGCAAGAAAGAGGAACAGAGGGATAGATATTGGTATTATCAGAGGGCGCTAATGTCCACTGAATAACAGACAGAGAGAGACCAAGGGACAGGAGGAGAAGAGGTGGGGGAGCAGGGGTAGGAGTGGAAATGATAGACCACCCATTGGTCTCTGTCTAAGCTCTCATCAGGGGACAACTCCCAGTCCAGACCCAAAGGTCAATCGTCATTAACGCTCCCTATCGCTCTGTTTCTCTCCCTCGCTCCCTTTCCTTCTCCTCCCTAAGTAAGGGGGTCTTTCTGTGTATGGAGTGTCAGACAGAGACTAATGCTCCTGTTTATCTTCACGATATCAGCTTCAATATCCTGCATTGAGAGAGTGCATATGCAGACACACAAACACTAACATACGCACACCATCAAACTAAAGCATCCCCCTCTCAAAGACTCAGAGCAGTGGGTAATGGGGTATTCCATTAAGCGTCCTCTACTCAAGGGCAGAGAGGAAGGAAGTGTGGTGTGTGAATGGAAGGAGTGCTGACATGTCATGATTGGTAAAGGAGAAAAAATATTATATTCATGACATTAAGAGTTTGTATTTTGCATTTTTTAGTAAATTGGCAAACCATGATATGTTGTTTTCATATGTTTATCTTATGTTTACTCACTCAAAAAGACCAAAACAACAATGTAACATCAAAAATATGTGATCAGCCTGTGTTTATTATAATAGATGCACATGTTTTGGTTACAAAAGATTCACATTGTAGTATGTTACCTGTTCATAAATATGGAAGGGCAGGCTGAGGAGGGCATTGATAGCTACTGCTGACTGCCATGTTTTGGTTTTTAGCATTTGTTGTTTGACAGTAGTTTTGTTTAACAAGCATGATATTTTAATTATTTATATTATTACATGCATTTAAGCTTCAATTTTTATGGATACATCATTGGTAAGAGCACCTTAACTGAATTTGTCTTTGATAATGGTCACATCCACCTTTGCTTTTGTTGCTTTCTGATGTCCCCACCCTGCTTCTGGCTGGATGGAAAAATAAATTGTTTCCTTAAGAAACACATACTGTACGTCTTAGACCTGTTGACCACTTAAAGTAAGCAGCAAGCAATACTCAAACAAGAGCAATTTTTTTTTTATCTCCCTCTTTATTTTCCTCAACATGTAATACAGGAGAATAGATCAATCAGAAGAGAACTAGTAAATCATTTGATATTTATCCATTGAACTACTCAAAAATTCCTCTGCTCCCAATGGGCAAAGACAGTGAATCATTTACAAGTACCACTGTTATTGATCCAGTAGGATTATGCCATCCTCTGATGACTCTTGTTGAGGTTGGAGTTTGGATCCTAATTATTTTGTACATATTTATAGAAAATAAACAGAAATTGTGTGATTTTGACTGCATCAAACAGCATTTGTAGTAATATTTAAAATCCTGTCTTCTTTCTCGCACTTTTCTTGTTTTTGTATACAATGTCCCTCTGTTTTCCCAGGAGGTCGACTCTGTGTTTATGCTACTGTCGGCTATACTCCACATTGGGGACCTTCGCTTCACTGCATTGACAGACGCCGAAACAGCCTTCCCTTCTGACCTGCAGCTGCTGGAGAGAGGTCTGTGCTTCTTCCCACGTGACATTACGAGGACCACATGATTAAATTTACTTCCTGTGGGGGGGTGGGGGGATAAGGTGGCTATGTTGTTTACCTCTTCACCCATCCTCCCTTTATGTCTCCTGTGGATTTTTGCTTTGGCGAGTTGCCAACACTAGCTAAAGGCCAGACAGTCACCTGTTTGTAGGCTGCATTTTCTGCCAAAGTGTAGCCATGGTGAGAAGAGATCAACACTGAGCTTTTATATACACACTGTCCCAGCTATTAAAGGTGGAGTAAGCCATTCCTGAAAAGTCTGTAGATATATGAACTCATCTGACTTTAGTACTACTGCAGAAACAAAATCAAACTCATGAATACACATTGCCAAGGCAACAAACACAAACACCCCTGCTGCTAACTTTCTGGAATTCTTTTGGGTGGATTGGTCCATGGCAATTTAGTTTTTTTCTCAATTTACAGAAACTTGGTTGTGTACCAGCACTGGATTTTTCAGCACACGGAGACAGAAGAGACAGCCAGTGACTGTGAAGAGATAACTGAATTTGACAAAAATGTATTGGAGTAGAATTGCTTCCTCTGTTTTAAAGACCCAATATATAGGATTTATTAGCACGTAGGGTTCCAGTTTAACTGAACAGCCGTCAACTTCATTTCAGTGTGGAAATGTTGAATATTAATCAGATATAATTTAATGCTGTGTTTTACCTTATGTGGTTTGACCCAAATCTTTTAGGGTTTTATGCAGTATTGTGATTTAGGAGTTATTATAAAATTTAAAAAAAATAATAATAATAAGATTTTCAATTTTACTCTAATGATCATTGCTTCCGATCATTGCTATCCATCATACACATGAGGAAGATGTTCACAGATAATCTCTGTTTCTCAAATTTGCACAAACTACAACATTTAGAGATCATGCATCAGTTACTTTAGAGTATTATATGTTAGGTTATCATAGTTGCGCATTAGGTGTTCTCAGGGGGCCAATAAGCAGAATCTCCAAAGCTCTCTCTTGGCAGGCGAGTGTCACACAAACCTATCAATCAAGGCCAGACACAACAGACATCAAAGCTTCTATTAGACTTTAGATCTAATGAAGAGAACAATCATTTTAAGACAGACCCGATCACGTATTAGAGCCAAATAAAAAACACAAAAAAGAAACTAGAGAATGTACTGACTCCTGGAAGATATTACATTTTCTTGACTGCAAAGCTTTGGGAACCAGGGCTTCTTAAACCATCAATTGCTGTTAGTGGTTCTATAACTAGGACAGTTCAGCATTTCCTTAATTTGTAGCCCCTGATGAATCTGTGAGCTGTTCAGGAGGCTCAAGGTTCAATTTGTACACCTGTCACCAGATAATCTGAACTGAACATCAGTACCAACCAAGGCCTAATATAGACAGGCCAGAGTTTGTTTGTTGTCTTGTCTGTACTGTTGATGTAAATGCTCATTCTAAGCCAATGGAAACATGGAAGTATTCTTAATTTGATGTGATTACACACTTGTGAAAACATAATTATTAATATTAATTCCAATTTCTGTTCATAGAGCCTTCTAAATTATATATACTGAGCCTTTGAAGGTCAGTGTTTTCTCACTCTTTGTCTAGCTTCCCCATTATGCAACTGCTAGATGTGATCCTGTGACCCCTGACCTTTCTGAGGCAGTAAATAAATGACATCAGTGCCTGAATGGGAAAGAGCCGGTTGTTGTCAGGGTGATGTGATGTCAGAAAAGGGATTCTGGGATGCTGTCACCTGTTTCCGCCACTTGTTTATGGGGTATGCTCAGAAATGTACTGATGACTAATCACTGTCGGCTCCTTTATTGATCATATTTGAATAAGCTGAAGCAGAGCTCAGCTTGTACTGGCAGCTTGATATCATCACAAAGAACAAATTGGGCACAGTGATATTATCAGCAATGCCCTTGTTTTTGCCAACATCCTTACACTTCATATTTACTGATGTATTCCTGATGTTCTCATTCACTTTGTGTCCTTCTTCCCACAGTTGCTGGAATGTTGCAGGTGTGCTCCAATGATTTAAGTACTGCTCTCACCTCTGATGTTCAGTACTTCAAAGGTATAAGCACAACCTTTGCCGTCACGGTGATATTTCCCTTACTTAAGTAGTGCTTGTAGAAGGTACTATGTGAAAGAATGTGAAAAATGTAAATGTATTAAATGTTATTTTATTTCCAGTGTGTGAACATTACAGCATACCTTAAACAATGAATACCAACCACATAATGAAGAATCAAATGGCTACAGTTATGGCAACAAATATCAACAAATTCCCAGAACAATGCTGGCTCCACATATGTACACAAGCATGTGTGCATGTTACACATGTTACATTTAGATGATTAATGTTTACTGTAAAGAGGCAAATCATATGTATTGTTACAAGTTCTGTCAGAAAACCTAACTTTAAATGTAAGATCTAGAGGAAACAGCACAGTTAAATGTACAGTTTATCAACAGCAATGTAAATTTCAACATCTGTAACCAACCTATAGTACAGTAACAGATGTGACAATTCAAACGTAATGTACTTTCATTTTAGGTGATGTCATCACCCGACGCCACACCGTGGAGATGTCAGAGCAGTATAGAGACCAGTTGGCCAAAGCCATTTACGGACGCCTTTTCAGTTATCTGGTTAACAGCATGAATGACTACCTACACGGGCAGGATGACAGCATTGGGTATATGGCTGTTTGTGTGCATGCATTCAATAACATGTGCAAGTGTGCCTTGCCTATTACAAAAAAATCTATGGAAGCTCAGACTGTTGATAACTGTTATCACAACCACTACCAATGTACTCTATCTGTCATCACATAAGAAGTTGTTTGTTCAGGGTGACAGCACTGATATTGTAACATGACACACACAGCGAAGGTTTGTAATAGTTTACATTGTGTGGTATGCCTGCATAAGCATGTATTTTGAACACTGAGATGGAAAATGTGTACACGGTGCAGATGGAGGACACACCCAAGGTTTATATGGAGGTCTCAAACACAAAAAAGCCCAAATGCACACATATGAATGCACACAGCCTTGTGAAGGCCATTGGATCCTTGATGCTGTTGGTGTTGTTCAGTCTTATCACGCTCCGTCAGATAACCCAGGCTCCATCTTCTGGAATGTGTTTGTGCTTTGCCTTGTTTACACACCAGCCACAGTATGTAATAAATTTGTCGACCACAGTTCCATGGCACACCCCATACAGATGTGTTATTGTGTGCACACATAAACACACACAGCTTATAGACATGATAATTCTTGGAGGTAGATTAGCCAAGATGCAAATTCTTACATTAATGATGTAGCAAACATGTTGTAATATGTGTTTTCCATATATTTCTTCCAGTGACCCTGCCCTTGAAATTGGGATCTTGGACATCTTTGGCTTTGAAGAATTTCAGAGGAATGCATTTGAGCAGGTGAGGCAGTGCTGGCTTTTATTAAATTCTAGTTATTAGGGTTTGTGCTCTTGAAGCCCCCCACAGCATTTCGTCTTTTTAAGTCACATGCTTAAAGAGCCGCATAATATTATGTGTTTAACATTAGCTTACAACGTTGCCTTCAGCTAATTAAATCTCAGTGAGTGGTATGTGGTGTGGGAGTTCTTAGCAAATCTAAATCAAATTGTTAAAATATTCCAAAGTAAATGTTTTAGTGTGTTATTGTAATGAAGGAGGTGAGGTCTGTGGCTGACTATGGCGTGATTTTCAGCTGTCCTCAAATGAACTGACAGCTGACAATAGCTGCATCTGTGAGAGATGCGAGAGTAATATGTAGCTTCAAACCAACGTATTTCTTTGTGTCTTGAGTCTCCGTTAGGGTTGAGATTTTTGTGTAACATGATTTAGTTTAAATTCTTAGGGTCATGTAATGCAGGTATTATTTAATTCTCAGCTACATTATTTGTGTTACTGTGTGTAATCAGATGGATTTGGCTGTTTTCAGTATTTCATTGTGTGTGTATATGGTTACAATGCATAGACAAGAGAGTACAACATGTACAGCTCTACAAGACTCACCTGTTTAAGGCTGTAAATCTGCCATGTGGTCATCAGCCATGCACTGTTAATAGACTACTCTATTGTAAGACCAGCCGGGATCAGAGAGACAAATCTGTATATCACAGTGTCTCAGTGTGCTTGTATGCGTGTGTGCCTGTGCATGGACTAGGGTGTAAATCAGGGCATTCATAGTGTTCATGAGGCTAAGTGCTTATTTCAGCCACTCAGAGCTTAC
This sequence comes from Maxillicosta whitleyi, assembly GCA_029822895.1. NCBI lineage: Eukaryota > Metazoa > Chordata > Actinopteri > Perciformes > Neosebastidae > Maxillicosta > Maxillicosta whitleyi. The sequence continues at coordinate 4,543,806 of JAPSES010000019.1, read as the reverse complement.
ACACTGTCCCTGTGGATCCCTCAGTCTCCTCCCAGCTTTTATTAAAGCCAGTGTGTGTTTGTCTTTGGCGTTCGTGTCTGTGGGGCACTAAGATGTCAGTGGCCTTACTTCACCTCTGAATGTTCTATAATCCAAGTGGAAGTGAGATACTACATGACCTTTCGTGTCCAGGTCACAGAAAGAGCAAATGCTCAGAAAGAAACGTATATTACTGACAGATAGTAATATATCCCTCCTTTATCCTCCTGACAGTTCTTGAAAATATCATATAACACATATTAGCCAACTATCAGACATATTACCCACTACCAACAAAATAAATTGAGTAGTTTCTCGATGAACAAATATGATGATCACTAACGGTAGAAGTGGCACATCAGTGGCAAACGAGCCCTCGCACACTAGTGTGTTTGTATACACATGCACACAGACACATACTACACTGGCACGCTCCACAAGCGCAGCACGATCGGGGTCATTAGTGCTTGTTAATTAGAGCTGTGTTTGTCAGGGGTGTGTTGTACCTGCTCAGCACTTTGCTAATGAGCTAACTCAATCAACCACCTGCTGGGACTAAGCTTTTAATGGACTAGACAAGCTTGAAGACAACCAATAGACAAATTGTAAACACAACTGCAGCCACTCTCACCACTGAACAACACATTTTCAGATTAAGACTTCTCCATCAGCAAGTTGTGAACTAAAATGTAGGTCACTGCACAATCATGTATACCCTGTATACTTATGGTTTACACACAGACAAATGAATGGACTTCATGTCGTCTCACTGACTGCTTTAATCTTGTAAACAGCTTTACCCTCACAATCATGCCTGCATGATTTTCTAAGTACTGAATATAACTTAAATGCTTTATCATTTATCGTCAAGTTACAGTTGTTATAATATAACATGTAAGGCTAATTTTGTGAATCCCATGGGTTGTTTATTCAGTTGCAGATGTGTGTAATCTATTAAGATATTATAGACAGTTTCTAGTTATAGAAAAGTGAAAACATCACATTTACAATTATAACATACACTGAAAAAGGAAAACCTGGCATACACAATTGTATATTTTATTCATTTAGTGAAGTCTCTGGGTTCAGGAGAAGTTGAACATGTCCTGCCACTTCAGTCTGCTAACATATGTTTTTGATCTTCATAATCTGTTCTTTCTTGTCGCATTAGTGTAAAAAAAAAAAAAGAAGAGAGAGACACTTTTTTTGTCAAAGCTTCATACAAAAACATTTAATTTTCTTTTGTTTTTCTGGTTCACTCTTGGGTGAGGAAGAGTTCACATGTCTCTGAAGGAACACATTGTCCAAGAATTTAAAGTGGTTTAAAGGATAAAGGGTTCTGTGTAGAGACATCCGTTACTTACTGTGGATATTATGCATGAGGTGTCCCCATAAAGAGGTGACCTGATGGTTGGTTCATTTGTGTGATCTGTTAATATTTGTACTATTGTACCCTGTTGTGTTTGAAATTTTATTGACTCATTTGTTTTGTTTGTTTTTTCAAAAAAAAAAAAAAAATATTCAGCAGTGTATCTTAGAGTAAATTTTCAGTCAAGTGTGTGTTTACATGTTGATGTGTGTTTTCTGTGCATTCCAGCTGTGTGTGAACATGACTAACGAGCGGTTGAGGCAGTACATCTCTGAGGTGCTATTCCAGCAGGAGCAGGCCGAGTGTCTGCAGGAGGGCATCGCCACGGAGACCCCACGCTCTCCAGGCAACCAGCCACTTGTTCTAGACTTTTTTCTTCAGGTACTGTACCTCACTGTTTTGGACTGGTCCAACCCAGTGTCATGAGCTCATTGATGGGCTACATAAATATGATACTTTATTGATTCGGTAATGGGGAAATTTAAGTGTGGCAGCAGCATTTAAAATGCAGGGTGATCTTGCAGAAAGAGGTTGATAGAAGTAAGATGAGAAGAATATTTTTAATAAAATAGTAATAAAGCATTCTACACATATTTTTACACGATTACATACATCACATTACATTTACATTACACATTTTTAAATCCGATGGTGTGTGTGTGTGTGTGTGTGTGTGTGTGTGTGTGTGTGTGTGTGTCTGGGTTGTGCTAATTTTTAAATTCTTAATTTACGTGTAAAGCACTTTGTGCTACATCCATATTGTATAAAAAGTATTAAATAAATAAAGATTGATTGGTTGATTGACATACCAATATTTACAGACCAGTGAAGAAAAATATACAGTGAAAATTGCACATGACCCAGTGAGATAAATAATGGAAGTGTTTGTGGAACTGTAGTGATGTGTTGTTGACTGTGTGGAGGAATGACCTGCAGTAGGGTTCCTTCCTGCACTGAGAGTGCAAAAGTCTGCAGCTGAAGGAGCTGTTCAGGGGCTCCACATTGTGGTGCACGGGTTGGGAAGTGTTGTCAGCTTGGTCAACATCCTTCTGTCCGTCAACTCCTCGATGGAGTCCAGGGCGCAGCTCAGGGCAGAACCGGTCCTCTTAACCAGTTTATTGAGTCCTTTCCTGTCTCTGTCTGTTTTACCCCCACCCCAGCACACAACAGCATAGAGAACTATAGAGGCCACGGTGCTTGAAAATACTTAGCTTTGAGAAAATTCAAGAAATTGCAAAGTGTAACATTATTATTATTACTATTATTAAATTGTCTCTGCATTTTGTTAATATGAAGGATGCTATGTAAGAGTGACACAGATAAATAACATGTAGCTGTGTTTTTATCTCTGCAGAAGCCTCAGGGGCTGCTGTGTGTATTAGATGAGGAAAGCCAGAGTCTGAGGCCAGCAGAGCAGACCCTGTACAAGAGGTTGTCTGCCCACCTGGACTCAAACCCGACTCATGGCCTCTTTCTCACCACCAAGGATGGTAATGGAAATCCCCCACCCAAAGACCAGGGACCAGCCTTCACTGTCAGACACTATGCTGAACAGGTTTGTCTGTTCTACAGAAACATCACCCTCAGGATATACATATGTTTAGGCAGATCAACAAATGTGTGTGATTATAATACTAAAAGACAATGGCTAAGGATGAAAGCTATGCAGCAGATACATTTAGCAAAAACAAACATTCACACATTAATGATACAGTTGCTCATAATATTATATTGTCACCATTGTCACAGATTTTTTTGTCTCTATTTGTAGTAAATAAACATCTGATAAATTATCAGTAGTTACTTTAATATGTAATTATCATTGTGACTTTTTTTTTATTACATCCTTCTATCAACACTGTTCTCTGTACTTGTAGCATTTAGATTTTCCAGTCATAGCAAAGTAGAGAGCTGTACATAGACAAAACAACTAGGATTCACATGGTTAAAAGGAAAACATAACAGTGATTACAATTTCATGCATTGCTCCACAAAAACTGTGAATAGTGATTAAGAATAGTATTAGTGTTGCTTTGTAATATGTTGTTTCTTTAAGTAGCAATTGTGATTGTAGATGAAGTAAAAGCTTACATTTTCACAAAAATATATAAAATAATGTATATTTCCAGATGTAAAGATGTAGATTTGTAATTTAAATTGATGTATTCATTGACTATCTTTGCTATATTTGTAATTAAATATTCTTAAAGTAAAATAAAATTAATATCCTTATGACATTTGTTGTCCACTAGATTTCATATGATCTTACAGGATCCCTGACAAGAAACAAGGACTCTCTTTCACAGAATCTCTTGTTTACGATGAAGTGTAAGTACCCAATGAATAACATATATACCAGCACATTGTACCGTCAGAGCACCCTTGATCACAAAGATGCACTCTTGTCTAAACTAGCAGCGAACAAAACCATTCGTTGTGTAAATCTGGTTGTGTTTGTGCATGTGTGTTTCATCCCATATACAGCAACGTCTGTGTGTATATTGTCTATAGATGGTGCCAGATGTGGGCTGTTGTGGTTAGCAGGACACAAGCAGTCGTTGTGTGACTGCCAGGGTAGCCTTGCTTCTAGCAGCTTAATTGCTATAATTTCCATGATGAGGCTAATCTTCTAAAGGCTAGCCCTTTACTCACACTTGGCTGTTGTCCCTCCGCCTCACCAACTCATCGCTAAGCAGCCTTTCATCCACACACACTTACACACTTAAAGTGTGGTTTCGTCTTAGGGGTCTGATTCCATTCTCATCCAAGTTAAAGCCTTAAATTTTAGAAGATGGCAAAGGAATCCATGTAATGCTAGATTTCAGGTGGTGGCAATGATTGCTTTAAATGAAACGAGAATTACTAATGGAGATGTATGTAATTAAGTAGTTGTGTTTGTTTTTCTTTGCTCAGCACACCTACCTTCCATCTTTCTTCCTACTCCTTTTTCTTTTTCTTCTCTCTTTGCCTTTCAGATGAGAGCCACATGCCCACGTCCTCACAAATGTTGTTTGGCTTTCTGAATGAGCTCATTCTTGTTGTGGACTTCTCCACGTGTTGTTGAGTGGCATGGTCCACCCCCTCCTGTTGCCTTCCTGATTGTTTACATGGATACTGATTTTAAGCTTCCTCCCCTCATCCCCTGATACTGCTTGAGTTCCTTGTTTACATCCTCATTGCTGTTATTCACTTTTTTCTTCCTTTCTTTCTCTTTCTGTTCATCCCATGGCTCATCCACCCACTTATTTCCACCAATGCCGTTGCCTCTTTTAACCTTTATTTTCCTCTCTCTGTGTATGTTTATGTACCCGGCAGCCAGTGAGAGTGTGTTACTGCAGCAGCTCTTTCAGTCCAAGCTGACTCAGACTGGTTCGCTGGTGCCAACAGTCCAGGGCCGCATGGGGCTGAGGGGGTCTAAAGCTGCCCTATTGCTCCACAGGATGCCATCACCCTCTCTGGTCACTGCCAACACTGCCCACCACCAACCACGGAGGTACCATGACCTCACCAAGGTAAATTGTTTCCATGGAACTTTCAACTCTAAACAATACTTCAGTATCAAAACATTGAAAGTATTTTAAAGTGCATGCTCATACAACAATTTTAAACAATAAATACAATAATAAATACAACAATAAATTATTTAAAAAAAACATCAACTCAAAATGTGGCTGGATTAGGCTTATATTTTTCCAACACACTATCTGCCTGCTGTGCAGATCAATGGAAACACAAGGGTAGTTTTTACATTTTTTCTTTTTAAAAACAACAGTCTAATTTTGACCACTTTCCACCGCACTGCTATATTTATACCTCTGAGAAGTGGAATTGTTTGTACAGTGGTGCAAAGATAGGGAGACATGCAGGCAGTCATGGCAAAACTGTAATCACATATATTTCTCGAGTTGGCTTGATAATAAAAAGAGGAATCTCAGCCCTGATAAAAATACTCTATGGTTCAAATTTATTATGTTTTGAAAAGCATACTGTACTTGTGTGACTGAAAAGGTGTAGTGGTTGTGTAACCTCCTGGGGGTCCTGCCTGATGTCTCTGTGGCTCATTAGCCATTTAGAGCAGAGGGTTACATAAGACCTCTTTCACCTCTGCAGTCTGTTCCAGCAGCCTTATACGGTAACGTTAGGTAATATTGCAGTACTGAGTATGAGGCAGTAAATAGGACAGCAAAACACAATAAACGTCACTGGCTGAGTGAGAAAGTAAAGCATATGAAACATAATTGGGCCTGACAGGAGTGGTTTAGTCAGTTTAAATTTGACCTAAATATTTGTTATTGTCACTTGAAGTTAGGTAACCTTTCGGAACTTCCGTATACTGCAAATAAATAAATGTAATATTCATTTATTTATAATGAAAAAACCCAAAGATCAAGAACAGGCAAGTTCAAGAACAATTTCACTGAAAATGTAGAAACAATCACATTGACCAATACATTATTTTCTCAGTCCTTTACAATAGATTGCCTCAAAATAATACATTCTGATAGTGTCAGATCTTTTAGTAAATCACTCCATAAACATTACCTCTCCCTATTATTAGATTCTGAAGAAGAAGGGTTCAAGTTCCTTTTTCCAGCGACTTGAGCGGTGTGGGCCCACCACAGTGGCTGTCCAATTGAGGGTAAGAACTACACACTTTCACCTGCAACACTTAAATAGCTTTTCAAAAACTTCAACCAGTTACTTCTTCATGAGGTGTCTGAGTCATAATGGTCTTTTTTTCATTAATTACTACAGATTAAATCAGCACTTTATCAGCGATTAATGCTTGTGGCTCTGTAAAAAAGATCAGAATCTGCTGCCACATGATTTCTGTGTGGCATTTCCCTGTCCTCTGCATGTTGTCTGCGTGCTTTTTTGAGCGTAGTGTCTTTTTAAAGGCATGCAGGTCAGATGGTTAGACTCTAAATTGTCCGTGAATGTGTTTGTCTGTCTGCATGTGTTGTCCCTATAATAGATTTGTGACTGAGCTTCACCTTGTAGAACAGGCGTCAGCTCTTTGTGACCCACACTAAATAAAGAACTGGAAAATGGATGATGGACTTGCACAGGGTTTGTGCAGGGCGTTAAAAGGCATTAAAAGTCATTAAATAGATTTTGTGAAAAGAATTAAATTCAATGCCTAGAAGCATTTAAAAATTAAATACCCTTGATCGGAAAAAAATTGTTATTCACAATTTATTTTCATTATATAAACATTTAATAATTTAGTTTGGAAGTGTACTGTGATGATTGACAGGCAGAACCCTTTAATTGGCTATTGTTTACGGCGAGTGCATGAAGTCACGACACCCAATGCTTGGAATGCAACATGCTGTGTGCGTGCTTGTGCTGTGGCAAAAGAGTGAAGGGAATATTAGCAAATGTCAGAAAAATGGGAAGATTAAAGTTTCAGCAAAAGCGATTGGAGGAAAAACTATTCAGAACCTAGTTAAAGAGTAAACGGTACAGTAAATCGTTGTTGTGTGTGTGTGTGTGTGTGTGTGTGTGTGTGTGTGTGTGTGTGTGTGTGTGAAAAAATTTCATCCTAAAGTCAGTGGAGTTAATATTCAGGCCAATCCAGTCTTTGGTTGAAGTACATTTAGCAAATATTACAAAGATGAAAGTAGAGCAGAATACCTGTATATGTCTCCAATCCCTGTCATCATAATGTAATGAAATAGAAGCTATGCGTCACTGCTCTTGTGTGTTACAATAATCCTTAATTTCCTTCGGGATCAATAAAGTATCTCTACTAATACATTGACTGCATCATAACAGTTCTCCTTATAACACTACATATTATCCTCAGTCATACACAAAACAAAGCCTTTGCAAGAAATGAGCCGTTTTCAAAGTACTGCATTTTTGTAACTATATAAAGCCACAGAAATATTCAGTTAGAGCAGTTCAGTGTCTGTTGGTGACGCAAGGAGGATGAAATATGGCTGAGAGAAGCAGTACCTTTGGTTTGAATGAAGCCAGTGTGTTTCACAATCAGAGTTGTGGGCTTGTGGTTGACGATTTCCTAAGGGAATGGCAGGGAAGGAGAGTGGGCTGAAGAATGATGCTGTACCAAGCCAAGCATGAAGCCCTCCACATGAATGAATGAACAATGAACAACAACCACTGTGTGCCACGGACACGCGTCTGTGTGAGTGAATGTGCATGTACAGAGGGAGGACCCGAATGTGAATGCTGGTAGTGACGTTCAAGAATGAGAACTGAGGTGTGAGCATTGTACTTCAGGGTGTGCAGAGCATGGCCTGACGTCAGTCGTGAAATGGCAAAAACACAGATGTAAGTGTTTACGCATATGGTTCTCTGTGGGTTTACAGTATGTGTGTATATGTGTGACCTTGGATGCTGCTTCTGCGAATTTGTGGCTTGAGGGAAAGGCTCTCTCACACTCACTTTTTAAAGACTATTCTTTTCAAAGGGCCTTTTGTGGTTTTCATTCCTCCAGAGGCAAAACACCCCCCCAAAAAATCAGACCACTTTGTCACAAACACAACATCACTTCAATTACTGTGGCTTAAAAGTTTAATAACAACAAAAAACACTAAGCTTCCAGAAAGTCCTGCCCTCTGTTCCTGTACTAAGAAGGGCTCTCTCGGACCAGAGATTTTCCTGTTAGACTAGTAGTTGTTAGTTTAATAATTTCACTCTATATTTTGTGTGTGTGGGTTTGACGATTTATGTGCTTTTTCTGGGGCAGTTATTGCTCTGAAAGGAAAAAGAGAAAGATCCAGAAGATGATCTACATCTTAATGATTCGTGCCATTTCAAAATTTCAACAGATTCTGCTCAAATAAAAAAAACAAAAAATCAACTTCAGATTTGACAGCCAGTTGTGTTCTTAATACAACCAACAAATGAACATATTAGGTAAGCGGCTCGAAGTTTGGACATATTTTCAGTATGGACTACAACTGCTACTGCTGACAAACAGTTATGGTGTAGTCAGAGAAATGTTCATCCTAAACTTTGACCTCATATGTGCAAATGTTGTGACATAACTAGTTACAAATTAAGAAGGAATTGAAACAGGTTGTCCAAATCCACTAGATTTTTGCCAGAATTAATATAATGATAGATTTGCAGCACTTGGAGGGTTCAAATTCAAACTTTATGAACTATTAGGGTCCAAACACACAAATAAATGAACCAAAGACTAATAGAAATGGGTTTAGCAAAATATGACCCCTGTAAACCATGTTTGAAACTGCTTTTACTGTGTTTGGCTCTACTGTATTCAGAATGACCCCACCCTCTGAAATATTCTAACCAACAGATCTATTTGAGTAACTGAGTGTGCTCATTTCCTGTGCAGCATTGGTTAACCAAAACTCCTGTCACTGACTAACTTTTCATTGACCATTACAGCATTTCAGGCATTTAGCAAAAAGTAATGAAATGGTAGCATTGCAGTAAGTAACGATGGATAATTAATCACATCATGTCGCTCATTTTGTCTGAATAAAATTAACACTGGATGTCACGGACTATTTCTCTGTCTTTTCTGTCCTTCAGAACTCTCTATCAGAGGTGACCAGTAAGCTGCAGGCATGCACTCCCCACTTTGTGGAGTGTGTGCGCCCCAACGCCAGTGGTCAGCCAGACAGCTTTGACAGTTTCCATGTGTCGACCCAGCTGCAATACATCGGGGTGCTTGAGATGGTGCGCATGATCCGATATGGATACCCTGTCCGTTTGTCCTTCCCAGGTTTCCTCAGCAGGTCAGTGTCAGAGTGTGTTATGTAATTAAGAGCAGTGCAACCATTACACCGTGTCCTCTGATGCCTCTATCATGTATGTTAAAACTGCACTGCTTTGTGTCTTTACTCTTCTATTTAAAGTGTGTGAACGTGATAAATCAATTTACCCCTTCTTCTCTGTTTCTCTGTGACCTCAGTTGTACAGATGCATAATGCTCTCAGCAGGTCACTGTGTTTTTTGCTCATACAGGTCAGAGTTTGTTAAGGGATTGAGCATAATACCTTTACTACAGCTGCAAATGAATGCAGGGGCATATACTGTACATAATCACTATCTCACATCCACACTGACACAGTAGCATTGACAAGTCACAGTAACCCTCAATGTCGAAGCACACAATGACCTCGAATAGGCTTTTAGAGTCTGATGGAAGTTCATTGCAGCTGACAAAAGTCACTATCACATTTCCCATGTCAGCTATACAGACACATTAAGCAGTGAGTTGTATGTTAGGTCTCTGTGTCCTCGTCTGAATGCTCGTCATTAGTTATCCTTGTCAACTCTTAATGTTCTCTGAAAGGAGATAGATATGTTCCCTCTTCTGATTACTGCTGGACTCAAACTTGCCTGTCTTTTGTTTGTTGTTTTGCCAATTTTTATTTCTGTCCCACAAACTCCAAGTTTCTCCTTGTCATTCATGTTTTATCTGTGTTTGTCAGTCCTCTCACTGTTCTTTGATTCTGAGAACTAGTTGGAATACAGACATGATTTAGTTGTAAGTTGCTCTCTTTTTTCTTTCTCTTTTTCTCTTTCCTTCCATTTTGCTCTCTCTCTCTCTTCCTCCCATCCTCTGTCTGTCTCTCAGCCTCTCTCTCTTTTTGAGGATAAAGGGATTAACTTGAACATTCCTGCCAGATAATAAGGGAGGACAAAGCTCGTCACATGATCCCCTAAAAGTTTCCACTACCCCGCTGTAAACATAATCACATCACCACATCACCATGTTTTTTGAGGGCTGCCCAGTTCAAAACACACATTCAGTCTTCCACTAAGAGGTTTTCCTCTTTAAAATGAGACCATTAGTGTGTAAAAGCTGCAAATGGATTATATATGGCAATAGCCTAAACCTACACTTTTTTTTTTTTTTTTTTTTTGGTAAATTGAATGGTCACTTCCAAAATAATTTCCTGTTAGAATTTTAGTTCAACTGTAAACAACACCTAACCAGCAAATATGGAAAAAAAAAAAAAAAAAATCTGCTCATCTATTCTCTGGAGCAAATAATTTCAGTCATTCCATTCATTGCAGGTAAATCCTGACACTTAATATTTTTTGCCTAAGCATGCGCCAGCACAGATGCTCACATAATGGGTTGTCATGAGCAATGTATATAAAACCTCAACAGGGAATTGAATCTGGAGAAACATGTTCAATGATTATAAGAATCCAATATAGATTGTGTCGTCCAATCCAGTCCAGTGTAGTCCATGTATAGGCTCTCACCAGCTCCTTTGTGTTTTTGATGGACATACTGTACCTGCAAGAGCCAGCAAGTCTCATTGTTCACATTATAATTGAAATTCCTGCTGAGGCTTTTGAGAACGCAAGCCAACACGTGTGGCACTATCTGTAAGTGTGTGCATTTCAGGGAATGTCATGTAGTTTTGGGCTGCCACATGGTTTAGGTTAATCTCTCTGTTAACAATGTGTGTTGCCAGTAGATAACACGGCATCACAAGGGCCAGCTGGTGGCCACAAGAGGAAACTTAACCGCTGCTGTCGGTTTGGACACTGTTGTCCTTTAGTAACATCCATGACAAGTGCTGCAATAGAAATGAATACTTTTCTCATTATCCTTGAAAATATGACTACATTTCATCATTTCATGCTATGCTCTATCTTCTATTTCATTGTGTCACAAAATAACATTTTATCTACAAATATAAGCAAAATAAAATCCATAGAGAAGAGGTATAAAAGGATGTTTTGATAACTATCATTATTTTTGTATTTCTCGGCAATACTGGACAATTTTTATATTGTGTATGATTATATTTTGAGCTTTATTTCTGTGTCGTATTTTAAACTTTGACATGTTTCATATTTAACGTTGGTAGTTTAGATACCAATATTTTCTTTATGCACTAGTGCATTTGTATTTGCTTTTATTAAACAAAAGGGGAAAAAAAAGCCTAATCGTGCAGGTCTTTAATACGTACTATTTATGCACTGGATTTCCAGAAAAAGTGATTTATAGTGATATGTATGATTATCTGGAGATTAAATAATTTACAATGAGATATGAAGTTTATCACATTAAATCACATTTCTATTTGATGATCATGTCACATATATGATATTGTGATTCTAACTAAGGACTAGTTATTTAAAAACATTGCTGCATCATTAAATACATAGGATACAAAATGTTGGCCATATCACCTCTCATATATTGCAAATAGGACAGCTTTATTTTACTTAATTGACGATGCCTCTCTATAGCTCAGTTCCATACTGTACACCAATATGTCTTGGGTCTAATTCTGCTCTCAGCAGAGAAAACCAAAACCGATGCTTTAATTTACATTCACCTCCTTGTGAAACAGCAGTCTGACGCACAAAAATAGCAGCTCTAATGCATTTTAAACTGGAGTCATTTGTTGTGTGCATGTACCTCTAAATACACCTTTTCTCTGGGTCTGTGTGCATGTTTGTCCATGTTCAGGTGTACATTCAGGCCAAGCCTAACTTGAGGGGCTGCCACTTACAAAACCTCACTCAGTCCAGCCCAAGTACCATTCATTTTGTTTTTCTCTCCTCCACGAAATCCAGCATGTACAAGCTTATGAATGAACACAGCCTTGGCTGGGTAAGGATCTGCCGCAGAGCGGGGGTGGACTACATTGCTGTCTTCACTGAGCTCTTTCTTACTTGGCTTCTCATTGTTTCCTCAGGTTTTCTCTTCTGAACCACCATTTTCTGATTTCCTCTCATCCGCTTCATATCTGTCCTCATTGAACCTTACATTTTTCTATTTTTTCTTTCCTTTTACTTACTTCATTTTACCTCTTAGCTGTGCTTTCTCTCTCTCTCTCTCTCTCTCTCTATTTCTCACTGTCCATGAATGCAGTTTATTTTTGTTCTGTGTACTCTTTCTATCTTTTTTCTCTTTCCATTTGTCACTCTTCAAACAGGATCTGGCCCTTGACTAATCAAAATGACAGGCCAATAAATCAGCCATTAATCTTGAGGTTGCTAGATTCGTATGAACACAAACACACAAACAAGAACACAGAATTACACACTTGCACACTGGAGCCACACTGGCCACTTCACTAAGTCATAGTGGCTGCCTGAAGCGAATTACATTAGTGTCCTGGAAACCAGAGTGATTTATGAGGAAATCTATTTTACTGTTGCTTTTATTTGTCTTTTATGATACACTATGTGTTTTGTGACCAGGTTTATTTTCTGCCAATGTGTAAGGTCAAATACTTCCACTTGAACCTCATTTCGGTAAATCCAGCCCATCTGAGTGTGTTGCATCGCTCACTTCTTCATTGTTGGAAAATAGATGGGAAAGATGCATCAGTATTCATAGAACATGCCACAAACGTAGCTCATAAACACATAGGTTATATTTCTATATGACCAGTTCCATATGAGTCCTCATTACCTCCCATTGATGGATAAACACACAGATTTGCAGGCTGTTAAATTGCCATCAGAAGAATATTCATCATTTCAAAATGACCATAGTGAGTAAGACTCGATGGCTAGACATTGTCAAAAGGCTTTGAAGGAATGGCAGCTGAGACTTTGTGTGACGGACAGGAGCAGCTTCAGAGATAAAGTGAGTAGTTTAAATTCCAGCTGCATCGCCTTTACTACCTTTGTAAGACTCAGTAACAGTGGTCACTGATGGCTCTTTGGTCACAGAGAACCACGTTAGTGCCCTGTACCCCTCCATTTAAAGTCTTATCAAAGAGGTTATTTCATTTCTTTGACTCTGCGTGAAGCCCCCTTGGGTCTTGTAAAAGTGGGGACCAACGATGGTTTTCATATCCTCATAGGGGAGGTCATGGGTTTACAGAGTTCCTTTGTGTTTTATGGGCCCAGTGGGGCGGCGTGTGCTGTCTGCGGGGCTGGTATTACCATACAGAGAGAGGGTTAGGGAGAGTTCAACCAGACCCCACTCCAGCAAATCAAATACATCCCACTTTCACATGCACTTACTTATTCACTATCGACAACACAAGTGGTTTATGTTTCCAGCCATCTGCTTATATTTGCCTGATCACGTGTCACAGTATCAGTTAACACCTATTGATAATAGATGAGAAGTGAAATGGTTAACACAATGCAGTGACCAGTGAATATGAATCTGTTTTTCAAATTCATATTCTGAAGGTTATATTGACCATATACACAGTGTTAGAGGTTGAACTAGAACTCAACAATAAATGAAAATATTATTGAAAAGCCCAGTATAGTCAAGTACATTAGCAAAGTCATATACCATTAACAATGAAGCTTTGTGTTGTGTGTATGTTATGTGTTTTCTACACATAAGGGAATATCATTTTTCATCAAAATGACCTTAAGATATTCTGTTGTTGAAATATTGACTGTTTTTAGATTGTTTCTCAACATTATATACTCTTATTTTATACGTGACTTGTTGAAAAAATTTGTTTTACTGTCATTATTTTAAATGTAGCTTATTATTATGATTCGCATCTGCAAACGAGTAAAACCCTAATGGTTTTGCAACTCACATTTATGACAAACATCGACCATTCACAGTCTTAATTCATTTACTTTCAGTATCTCTTCAAACTCATTAGTATCTGAGGTTCTTTTTTAGCTGTGGGTTTTATTCTGGTTTTTATCAAAGCTGAACATCATAGGTAGAATTTGCATCACACACACACCAGTTTGCAACACATCAAAGTAATGTGCATATACACAAAATGGTAATTACAGAAATTATGGCCCTATGATGTGAAGTTCACAGAAGAGGTCGACCAGCCAATACAATATCAATAGATGTCAGAAAGAAAAACCTGATAGACGATTAATCACGCAATATTGTGCCGGCCTCTATCCCAAATTATAAAATTAGAATATTAAGTATATCAGAAATTGATATTCGGTCACATTATTCATACCATCTAACCTGAGCCTAAAACTTTAAGTAACTTCACATGATAATCAATAAAACTGGAATTGAACATCCAAGTAACTGGTGAAAAAAAAAGTCTTGGCACTTGCAGTTTCTTTTTTTCACCTATTATTTTTCCTATTTTCCACTTTGAGAGCCTCATATTAAGAATTTGCCTCTATTTGAGCCAACTTCTGTCATTACTCAGAGTAATTAATCACTCTAACTACTGCATAGGCTGATTATGTTTTTCTAGTGCAAGGCCATGTATGTTTTTTTTTTTTCCAACATCCTCTTTGAGGTTCACCTCCACTAACAGTGTATATTGAATTTGTTTAATTCAGAAACTTTCATATTGAAGGTTAAAAACTCCTCAATGAATGATATGACTTCAACTTTAATCCACAAAATCTTTTCAGTAAAAACTGTTTTACAGCAAGAGCACCCTGCCCTACTGTATACCTAACTAACCCTACATATCAACATGAATATTCATGAGCCAAAACCTTATCTAATTTTAATAGATTTGACATTCATATTTGATATACATTGTGATGTGAGAAAAATAGACTATGAAGTATTGATGGGGGGGTCAGTAGTTACAGCAAATATCTGACCAAGTACTTGTCAAATGATTACCCCACCCGCCTCAAGGGAAGGCAAGGGATATTGTTTTTGATCTGTTTTTTTTTCTTTCTTTTTTTACTTTAGCAGCAAAGCTATTGGTTGAATTAATATGATATTAGGTTTATATATTGCCAGTGACCCAGAATAGATCTGATTACATTTTGGGAAAAGTGGGTCAAAGTTAAACATTTTGTATGACTTTTTTCCCTCTTGTTTACTTATGATGGGCAAAATTTCAAATTTTTATAAAAACATACATTTTATTTCAATTTACTTCAATACACATATATAGAGGCAATTGATATACTGACATTAGCCGATGAATAGACCTGATGACATCAGCTGTGTTGATGCAAAGTAAGATACAATATGTGTGAGGGGCAGGGTTTGTTGTGCCTGGAACTTGTTTTTTATGGTTTTATCAGGTGGAATCTGTACAACATTTTGATATGCAGCAAAGTGGGTATATTTTAGTGTATATGAATTTGTATGTGATTGTGTTTGTATTCATTTGTATTTGATATTGAATCTAGAGTCTGTGTGGTGCTGTTTTTATCAGTTTTTTTCTCATATCCAGATGACATATTTCTCATAAGAGAGACAACAAAGGGTGACCTTAATTTTCACTGCGGTTCTCTTTAAATTTCTACAAAACGTGTGTTTAGACTTCCTGGAGCAACTGGTAGGTTTAGAATATAGAAGGAATATCTTGTAGTAACTATGACAGGCAACGATACATTTAAAGAACGTCTTAGTATAACTGTCATCTGTGAAATCTACATCAATTGTGGTCACTTTACTCAGTATCCCAGGCACAAACAAACCGCTGTGTCCATCCAGTTGACCATTCATAGTATTGGTTGCCCAGGGTGAAAGTAAGAGGAACAGATGTTGTTTGGTTGGTCTGCAGCATGACCCCACTGACCTTTGAACCGATTGTTTCAGGAAAGCAGCGGATGTCTCAACTCAGATTTGAAAGTCCAGCACTCTTTCGTCTCCTGGCTCTGATTTCTTCTGTTTTTCTTTTTGTGCCTCAGATATAAAGACCTTGTTGTCCCAACTTTGGGAGACAAGAAGAAATTGTCACCAGAGGAGAGATGTCGCTTGGTTCTACAACACTCCAAACTTCAGGGATGGCAGGTGTGTGTGTGTGTGTGTGTCCTGCCTCTTTTTCTGTCTCTATCAATAACAAAAGATTTGCCAAATGACTTAATCCTTGACCCTCTATTTGAAAGATCCCATGGAATCTTTGACAACTCGTTCCAGCTGTCCCACCTCATCATCATTCTTCTCACATGCGCGCACACACAGCAGCATGGACACCCCCACCCCTCCCTCTGTCCTGTCTGCCAGACTGCTGTTGTGTCTGAGTGTGTGACCCTACAGGTCACATCAGCTCCTGCCTCACACATGGACGCACACTCCTTCTCAATGCCCCGTAGACACCCATTCATACAAGAAAAAAGGCACACACACAACTCTTACAAGTAGCGTGTGTTGGAATGAATAGTGTCTGTTTGTCTGTGAAAGTATGTCACTCCCATGCCTCTGTGCACCTGGTATAGGCTGACCCCTGTGGCACCCCAAATGCCCTCTACATCTAGGAACTGAATGCAGAGTCAACATGCAAACCCTCATCTTGCACATGTTCCACTCCCACTCCCATCACTGCTTCTTCATCACTGTTCTTCTTTCTCACCCTCAACTAGCAAGTCACTCTCTTCTGAGATTCCCAAACAGAGGCAGCCTCTTGGTGTCTTCTAACTAGTACCCAAAACTTCTGAAGTGTAGAATCATGCTTTCGTGTGGCTGTTTGACTGGGTTTTTGTTGTGGTTTTAGATGGGCAGCAGTAAAGTTTTTCTGAGATACTGGCAGGCAGATCAGCTCAACGACCGCTGCTACCACCTCCATAAAAAGATCATCACATGTCAGAAAGGTAATATTTTATAAAACCAACCCACTAGCTATCCTCCAGAATTCATTGGTGCTGTAGCTCATCTCTCTGTTTCTTCTTGTTTCCCTTCTCCTCACTCTTTATCTCAGTTGTGCGTGGCTGGCTTGCCAGACATCGAGCTCATCAGAGACTGCTGTTGTTACAAAAAGAAGGGAGCAGTGTGCAGCGTTTCCTACAGGGGGCTGAGGACATGGGTTTGCGAACCTACGACCAGTTGGTCATCCAAAATGCCTCAGATATTGCACGGGAAAGTGACCGCCTGCGTTGCTATGGCAACAGCCTTCTCAATACACTTGGGAACAGCCCACCACTTGGTGAGAGGCCTGAACCAGTGGGCAAGGAGGAAGATCAGCCTATCCGGAGGTGAGTTAGCAAACAGTACGCTGACTCTAGTACTGGGCACTTAGGCCAGATAATATTATCTTGAATTCTTATATATATA
>JAPSES010000019.1:4502248-4517708 GCA_029822895.1 Maxillicosta whitleyi | reverse complement strand
CCCAAGCCCCGCCCCCTTGGAGAACGGCAACCAGATCTCAAACGGTAACGCCAGCGAGTTTTTCACATTGACAGAGTTCTTTAAAAAGATTATAGATACTGAATAGAATGGATGGCTTAGAATGTCATGCACAGGTCCAGTGAATTATACATATCTTTATCTCATCTTATCTTGACTAGTCACAATTTGTTAACTGTGAAATCTGATGAAGCATATAAATTGGAATTTGAAATCTTCAGGGGCTTCTGCTATAGAACTGCTCTGCCTCAAGATTAAAAATGTACTTGATGAGAAAAAGTTGCTCTTTTTACCCACTGGCTCCATCATATAATCAGAGGAGAAAATGAGACATAATGATAATTCATATTGAAAAAGAGAAAAGTTTATAGCAGATATAGATTACACCTTAAACTTTCGGAATTCTTTCCACTCCACTTAGATACTCAGACATTAGACGTATCACAGTAGAATATATTTTCCTCATCCTTTCCATCCGCATGATGATGAGGGTTGTTTGAAGAGCGTGGTGTCCTTCATTCTGTACCTGAGGGTGAACGCTCAGTTACCTGTTTGTACTTTTGATATTCTGTGTTCAGGGTCATTAGAGGATGAGAGCCACAGCAAGTCAAACTCTTCCAGCTCCACCACTCTGCACAGACACATGGACAGCCATCATACTCAGGTAACATGCTAAAAAAAGCGCATCCATGCTAACGCTTAGACTTGCACATACGTATACTCTTTGTATGTTCTAACCCTCTGCATATAATACTAATGATGCCCTTTGTTGCAGATCCTAGTGCAACACAGATTTGTTTTGATTGAGATGTTGACAGATGAAAATGTGTTATGCACACACATCAGCAAATACAGCAAACCATTCCAGACCTTTATGTCGTTGTGGGTTTGTTGACATTTTGAGTGGACCGGAAAGTGGCCTCCTTTGTATCACTCATGACATGTGAGCTTTCTCTGGCCTCAAAGACAGGTGTACGGTTACAGGATTGAATTGAATGCTTTGCACACATGCACACACTCACTTGAATATATGTGCAAAGCTACATGCATGCTCACTAACACACACACACACTTGCATTACATTTGGCTGATAAAACTCTGATGACTAAGTGGAAACCATCCTGAAAGAAAATCCCTTTTGAAAGCTGAGACACACACTTGAGCACCACAATCAGATAAACATGTTCGTATTAGAAAGCCTAAATCATTTAACTCTGTACGTACTTGCTATTTTTTTATTATTATTATTATTATTATTATTATTATTACTCGAAAGAAAACAGCTTCATTAAGCTCACATGATGGACACAGCAGATCTCCACAGGGTGAGCGAGCCCAACACAGAGACACAAAGCTTTTGTGATGATTATCATGCACTGTGTCCTCAGACCAGTTGACAACTAAACTCCCTCCAACTGAGGATTTTGGTTTCGTCCAAAGCATCATCTTCTCTCATGACTGCCCTGTGACTAGAAACATTTACCATGTAACTACTACAAACCCTTATTTTAATTCTCAGTTGATCTTCCATTGTTTTGTTTTTGTTTTTTTTCTATTCAAATATTTTAATAGTTTATACAAGTATATGACATATCTGAAAAACAGTGCAGAGAATTACTGATAAATTGCTGGTTAAAATGTTTTTTATTCAATGCAAAATGTATGTGTGCGCTCCAATGTGACAGAAAAATGATCAAACTGAAATTTGAGAAGTTGCAACATACAGAAGTTTGCATTTGTTTTTTCTTTGACTAATCCAATGTACAGCCTTTCTTTTAGCATATTTAATTACTAAGCCAGTAGCAGGATATAATGCATGAAAACCAACATTTAATGGAGTAACTTTCTAGAGTTGTCTTTCCTGAACCAAAAAAAAGTTTAAAAAAAAAAAAAAAGCAAGAAAAATGTATTTTTATAGTTAAAATATTCAAGTAATTACCTAAAAGTTAATGAAAATGGTCTAAGAATGAACATGATGTAGAAGAGGCAAAAAGATTAAAACTATGTCAATAATATGTATAAAAGGGTTGATTTAGTTTTTTTGGTTCTGGAACTGAAAAGACAAGTAAACAAATACATAATAATACATACAAATACATATAAATAATAAATAGGAGTAATCAAATAAAGATTTTTCCTTTTTTTATGATAATGCAATTTTCAGCAATTACTCTCCCAATTTTTTTGTATAGTTGATTGTGCAATAACAATAAAGGTTATGTTATATCTGCAGATACTCCACCTCTTTTATTGGTTTTATATGGCAATAATATACAAATACATATAAATTAAAAGTTGTTTGTTTGTTTTTTTTTCGTTAATGCAGGCGCATTGAAGGTATAGGAATAACTGCATTTCATATGTCAGGGTGCACTCACTAGAACATTCTTTTACATATATAATGTTATCAACTGAGTGGCAGCAGCAACACAAGTGAACCCACCAGGGATGTGAAGGCAGCCTATGTACCCACTCTACTTCTGTGGGGTCTGACTCTAATTCCACATCTGGGATGAGCTTTAAGAGCTGGACCTGCCAGTCCACTCTCAGGTTGCCTCGGTTTGTTGCTCTTTTTACACAGTGACACTCTCTTCTTCTCTCTGTAATGATCTTGGCTATTACCTTCACTCCCTCCTTTATCTTCCAGAGAGGTCATCTCAACTTCTCTCCTTTCGGTGCGGGTGCTGCCCTCTAAAACAGCGAGGGGGGCAGGGGGGTTCACTGGAAGCCCCGTCCACATGTAGGGATGTGGTGAGTGAATGTCATGCCTCGCTGCTCCCCGCCCATAATAGCAGTGATTTTCGTAGACCCAGTGCTGGATAATGACTAATATGGACCCCATTCTTTTTAAGTTTAAAGTAGTAGACTGTCTACTGGGTGACAGACCTGCCCATAGACATGAATGGAGGCTTTTAGATTGAAATTTGAGTTTTCTCCCTAATGGAGAACAACAGCTTCAGGCCCTTTTGAATTCATTAGCATCACACTGGACTCTGATGGTTAATAGCAGTCACAGTTCATGAAACAGCCACAGTGTTTTAGATCCAAATTATTCTCTCTCAAAATGATAGAAATCAAGTATTGAAAACCACTGCTTTTTGCAGAACATCATCTCAGCTTTACTCGCTCCCCTGTCGTGCTTGCTATCTCCCCTTTCTTGTTTTGGGAAAAGTCTTACCCTTAAATCAGTGATGCTTCTTCTTTTCCCAGTTTTGTTCTCCTTCATTTAAAAAAAAAACTGCAGCTCTTAAGTTTAGCAAATCTCCCACCATAAGTATATCTGCACCTCACCGATCTGAAAACAAAGGATATTGTACTTCTACAATAATGCATTCTCATTCAAGGGAATCAGGGGGTTTTGCTCTTTAAATTAGGGGATTTCCTCGATTCCTGATCCATTAGCTTTGAAGAGTCAGGGATGTTGGTTCTTCTCAAAAAAAAAAAAATAGTGTATTCTCAGCTTTCCAGTAACAAACAGTAATCAAATATATTTAGATACTTCCGTGCCCTTTATAGAGCAGTCTGACAGTCAACACATTTGTCAGAAGGACAGTGTTGTCTTTTTTTTATGAGTTGAAATTTCGTCAAAGTGAAAGTGGAAAATAAGCTTCATAAACAAGAGCTAGTCATTCTGTGTTATATCATCATCTTTAGTGCATTCCTGACTTCATTGAATCCTGAAAAACATGTTTTTCACTGCAGACACTGGAGGTTAAAATAGGTCTTTTCTGTAACAGTGAGCTGCAGTTTTTAATGCTGTTACTCATTTGCAAAAAATTTAAGTTGCTGGTTTCATCACAACCTTTTTTTAAAAACCCTGCTTTTTTCCTAAGTCTTTGTTTTCATCTGTGATAAGCACCAGTCTGACTTCAATAGGCATTCCGACTATTCATGCCTCTTATCTGATCTTCTCTACACAACAGCTAGTTGGTCAAATTGTGAGCTCTGTGTTTTTTCTCTCGTTACTATTGAAACATTGTTACACAGATGCTTTTGTCTTGTTTTTTTTGTTTTGTTTTTTGTGTGTGTGTGTCTCATAGATCTTGTGTGTGTTGTCTAGAGCAGGTTCATTATCATGAGTTCATTCAAGAGATGGGAACGACTCTGTGACCCAGAATGTCTTTCAATTAGCTGCATTCCAGACGGTGTGTAGGATTAGCAGATCTAATGGGATAAATGAAAAGGAAAGGGTAGAAAAAGAAGAGGGGGATGGATAACTTAGTTAGGAATGAATAGACCGGTTTGTTTTGGTTTCTGTAGTTACTAATCAACAGCATTCTGCACTAATCATATTAAAGAATAGAGAGACTGAACACTTTACCTGCTAAATGGTTTGAGTCATCTGAAGCATTCATTCTTTGTTGATTCCATTAATGAAAATGTAGACAGGTAAGCAGGTAGAGAACATACCCCCACATTTTTACATTACAAGAATAGCAACTATAATGAGGGTTAGGGGGACGAGTAGACTGGCAGCCTCAGTGTCTCTGCATGAAACCCCACCCTCTTGCCTTCCAATCCACACATAGGTCATCAATTACCTCCACAATCCTCTGTCTTCAGTGTCTCCTCCCTTCTCCTCCATCACAGGGTATTAAATGGTTATATCTATATAGCACAAATATACATTCAGCAAAGAATGTGCATCTTAAACCATTTCTTTCATGTAGTGCTATACATATTACATAGAAGGTCACACAAGTGGAGGTGAAACAGTGGGTTGTGACTGAGACTATGATTATATAATGGCTCTTGAAATGCATGAAGACCCCTGTTAGCAGCTGTAAAGAGGTTCTGAAGAGCTATTGATTTTTTTAGTGTGTGAAAATTATAGAACTGTAATAAGCTCAGATATTACAGTCATTGGTGTATTATTTCTATTTCATGTCGCCTTCTGTTTGAGTCTTGGGGAAATTGTTTGGAATGATCACTGTCATTGTAATTTATAACAGAATTATGTGTAGCTTCGGCCCACAAAGGTGTATTGACATTTTAAAGGTGGTTGTTGGTTATTAATGTGTGGAAGGTCAATATTTTATTCAGCTCTCTCCATGAAATCAGATCAGTATATATAATGATTGTAATATATCAAGGAATGCTAGTGAGGCAGCTCATACACATGGTATCATTTAAAAACACATTATAATACACAGTAATAAAGTAAAAGTATCAACAGTTGTGTAGAAAGTGTTTGCATTTACTTTTAATTAAACATGAAATCTATTTGCCGTTATGTAATTTTAAATAAATACAATTAAAAGGCCAACTTTTAAGGCAAAAATTATGCTTTTTGTCAGAAGTTAAAGATTCTCCTTACCTTTACTTTGAGGTGTGTGTTTGTGTGTACATGGACAGTCATGCGTTGCAGGAGGACATGGTGTTCCTACTTGTCTGCTGTTCTAGTAGCTGGTGTTCCTGGCTGGCGCCAGAGCAGAGAATAGCCTGGCAGGGAGGTGTAAATTATGGATTAGGTTGTTGAGTTTTGTGCTTGAGCAGGCTCAATCTGTGTGTATGTCTACAGAGTGTGATCTTAGATATATTTCAGAGTAAATTGTGCAATTTTAATCTCATGAAGTTTGTGTATATTTAACCAAGTTCACTAAAACCTGGCAAAGAAAAATTATCATTATGTTCTTTTTTGCTGTAAAATGCCATTATTTTCTAATGACATACTATTTCACTACACCACATTCTATCCACTGCAAATATTCAAAACAAATGTGTATTAACTGGCACCTGAATATTTGTTACACAGAATTACTGAGAAACAAACACACTATTGATTTCTCTAATTGAACTTTTTGACAAGAATATAAATATCACAGTAGAATAGTGCTACATGTATAAGAATTCATTTCTGAACGTGAAGCAGTATCCTTTTTGCGGTTTAACAGCCCCATAAATACTCCATTACCTCCAGTTCCTAACCTGGTGTAGATCATCAGGGTTTGGTTCTCTTACTGGAAGCTCTGACTGTTGGAGTTCCTGTCTGATTGATTGGCCTGTGTATTGACTAGCAGAAGACTGATGATGTGATCTGTGTCTGTGTCTGTGTGTGTGTGTGCATGTGTGCGTGCGTGCATGTGTGCGTGTATGTGTGTCGTTGAGGGTTATTCTGCACCATAATTCAGACGATCTTCTTGGAGGTGATGTATTAAAGATCCAGGGGCAGAATATGGAAATGAGTTGGTGTTAAATGTTAGTCAAAGAAGGGATTCCCCTCATAGCTGTAAGAACTGTGTCTTATGATGGCTCTGCATCAGCCTCAGGCTTCTGTATTCTTCTGTTCAGATCTCTGTTGCCTTTATTAGGTAGTTTCACAAGAAAATTCTGCCAGAAGCTCAGTCCTGTGATCCACTACAGTGTAGAGACGAAGCTCCGGATGGACTGAATGTCCACATGGAAATAACCTTCCACATTAGGGTTTGGAATGTAAGGTTGATACGATACGGTACAGCATCTCTGATCCGATATATTAAAGATACGCGTGTGGCACCTCGCGATACCATTCACACCCAAATCAAGATACAGAGCGTTTAGGCACATTCTGATTCAGTAAATTCATTCCGGTAAAAAAAAAAAAAAAGAAAGTGTGGAGTGCAATTCAATGAGCTTGATTATGTATATAACAAATAAGACCGTAACTTTTTACAGAGTAGCTTTTGTGCAATTTGAGAACACGTGCCTCAAAAGGTTAGATCTTTGTTTCCAAAGTTGTTTCTTTGTATAATTCTAACACTCAACTTCTAATAATTTGTAATGTATTTAGAATGTAGGTAATACAGAAAAAAACTGTCACATTAACAAACACCTATATTCTGGGATGTGCTGTTAGATGTGTCTGTCACTGTTTAAAGAAGCATGTCCGGTATGTACGGCAGCATTCAGTACAGTTGATAGAATTAAAAGTTGACACTCTGAAACCACATCGTCACGTTTTTTGCAAGTCTGTCAGGTTCAGATGTTACTTTTTTATCTTTTTTATTTTATTTATTTATTTATTTTTATTAAAAAGATAGAAAAAGAAAAAAAACAGATTCAGACATTACAGTTTTCTGGTTCCACAGTTCATGTGTGTAGCTCATACTGTTTGCGTGCAGTGTACAAATCTGCAGTGCACGGGGTCTAGAGCAAAGAAAAACTTTGCCCAAATAAAACACTTTTAAATGCAAATAAAAATATATTCTATTGAACGGATCAAATTTAATCGACACAAACATTCAATAACGGATGTGTCGTGATATCATTCCAAAGTTTTCATTCCCTTGCAGCTTCTCTATCAGTGCACTCTGATCATGCACGTGCATGTTGGCATATCGGATAATCTTCCCATCCCTAGTCCACATATCTGTATTGGGGGAGGGGGGGGGACGTTGACCTCAACCTCTTATTGATCTCAGGACTCAACATTAACATCCCATCTGAATATTCATTGAGAACATATCTTAAAAATATAGATTTATGAAAGCTTTACACACACATTTTTCACCCAAGGTAAAATATTTTCAACTCAAATGCATTCACCTTCACAGATATCTGAAGGTCACATCTTTGCATGTTTTTTAATGAGAAATTGAATTGTATTTACGTTTTCTATATATATTTTTTTTCATTTCGTTTTGTTTGTTTTTTTTAGAAGTGTGTTTTAGCCACACTAAAAGTTTGTACTCTGTCATGAAACCTTTGCTTGTCATTCACAGTGACCTCTCCTTCTCCCCTCCATCTGCTTCCACCCATCTAATTATTGACCTATCCAGATGAAATGGCTTCTCCAGTGAATGGAATTTAAACATGCTTTAGCCTTTTTCTTCTCATCCTCTTTTCTCTTTTGTTTCATCCTTCGTCTCTGCTCCAGATGTTCCAGCAGCTGCGTTTGTCTAGCGGGGATGACTGTGCTGCCCTCGGGGAACTTCTGCGATGGCGACGGGCGCAGTGTGAGGGGCGGGGTGGCTGGAAGCACCGTCCACCTCAGTCCCCACCCCTGCCCCCCACACTGCTCTGGACTAACAGGAAGGCCTCTCCATGACAGAGGTTCCCATTAGATGAATGTGTGGTGCATTCACCTGTAATGGCAATGAGTTTTCCTCTTCTTATTCTCCTCAGCCATTTTTTTTTTTTTTATTGCGGACCAAGTAACATTGATGTCCAAGGACCAGGCCAGAAGCCTATGTCCTGAAGCATATTCACAAGTCCATGGGCTGGGGGTCCTCCCTTTCTGCCTTTGACCTCGACTCCTAGACGATGGAGGAAGCCCACACCCAACGCAACCTGTAAAATGAGAACTCAGCACCTTCCAGCATTGATAAGGTTATGGATATGAGTGAAAAGCTGACCCAGTAGAGAATAGTAGATACTTTACTTACTGATTAAATGAAACAGTTCAACCGGAAATGTAGATACTATTACCTGTTGTTAGTTCTACTGTGACGTCCATTCAGGAGAGACTTTTTTTGGAGGTTTTAAGAGCAGAGTAACCATGTTTTCACGACAGTCAAATGATAAAGCGTCCATCCTTAGTGTTTGTATCATAGCTTCTCATGTGCTGCACAGAGGAACTCTACACTAAAACATGGTGCTGAATATACTTGACGTGCTGTCCTGTGATGTTCCCATGTGTGCTTGTGTGTGCACCATCCAAGTCTAAGACCTCTCTGAAGTTTACAAGCTGAACAGCGCCTTTGGACAGCTCGACTTTTTAGCGCCAGTGACTGGCTTAGACATGGGACCTTTTCACCTTTTCAGGGACACAGCACTTAGCTCCTCACGCCTGGGCACTAAGTGCTACCGCAACCCTGGCAACAAGTATCCAGGGTCAAGGTAACCTCAGTAATATCCCAAGGTGCACTTCTCTTCCCCATTGTTACCACCAGCCTTTGAGGAACAAACACCTCTGGCCAAATGCAAACGTCTGCACTTACCTTTACTCTGAAAAGGGGATCCAGATCTGGTTGAAAGGGGTACTCCAGCGATTTAGTGTTGCACATCCATACGGCCTGAAGACATATTTAAAATGACTAGTCGTTAATGGTTGCAGAAGCTGAGATGCTTTCTGTCTCCAGTATGTTTAAAGCTTTGCCTGGTAAAATCCTGCATCTTACAAACTGCATGTTCCAAGTTAGTAATTCAACTAACATTAGATTGGTAGCAGTTTACATCACGACTTGATAAGAACATCATAATCGTAGGGTAATAGTTTCATAGTAAAGATGTACTAATGAAATAATATAATGTAATTACCTAAATAATAACCAGGTAAAAACTTAGTGTCAATAATGAATATATCTAGAGTGAAATGTATGCAACAGAGTAATGAGCAGCCAAAAATAAATGGTAATAAAGGGAAACAATATAGCAAAAAAAACGAAGAAATATTGTACCAAACAGGACTTTGGTAACATATAGCAGCCCTGATTCATTTAATTACACAGAAACTTCCACAAGTTACACTTTACAGTATTACAATGAAACAAACGAAATGGGGCGTATGGGAGGGTGAATTTAAGCATTTTAATATGGTGATCACCAATTGAGACAACACTTTACATGTGGTTTTGAATATTTTGCTAATGACAATTTTGGGAAAAGGGTACCCTCTGTTTTTAACCCCTTCATTTCACCATATTGTGATTTTTGTTTATAACATTGATGTAAACAATATGAGGCCTCAGGCCAGGGGATACTCCATGTCCTTTCAGAGGAGGTGGATATTACCTTTTAATTGTTCACAGGTCTTCATTTTATTACCAAAATATGAGTATAAAACTTTGTCCTTATTGTTATATTTAAATCCATATCGCCAATATTTACACTTTTTTTTAGCTGCTTGTTACCCTGTTACATAAATGCTAGTGTAGTATTAGCCAGATAAACCTTTGAATGTTCATTGTTGATACCAGGCTGTCTTTCAAGCTATTGATATACTGAACAACTAAACCTCTATTAATATGTTATTACCAATCCGTAATATAAACTGCTATACATAATTTGTTGCCTGAATATTAAGCAAATACATATTATATTCTATCTCAGACAGGAGTTTCTCCAGAGCCAACAAATACAAAGGGACAATATTCTGACGGTGATGAGTCAATAGAAACTATCATTAAACAGTAACATTTAAAAAATGAACAGTAATTTTGTTGGAGTGCCCCTATGCTACAGAGGAAAATCTACAAAGTCTTCAGCCAACAGGTATTTAGTTCATGTTGTGAACATGAAACTTTGTGCCAAAGTGACACAACTCGTGAAAGATATGTCTAAACTAACAGTATAGTTATAGAAACATGCTGATGTACGCAGCAGCCCCATATACTCATGTACAGTGTGTTTTAATACACAAATGACACAAATGACCAAATCAGAGCTGTTGCTGCAGTTCAGTGGTGATTTAATGGACTGTTGCTGGAAAGACAAAAAAAAAATGTTGAAAAGAGGGGGAAAAAAAGAGTCTACACTTGAAATAATGACTAAACTCTCATTGTGTCTCATCAACACGTGGACAGTTTCATGTGTTGCTACAGAGACTGTGCAGAGCTCAGGAACTCACGCACAGATGAACTCAATTATTGTACAGATTCCACCACAGTGGGTGTGTCCACACATCTGCCCATTATCTTCAGCGTCTGCCCTTCTGTCCATTCATCTTCTTTCCCAGTTTAACCCCAACAAACAGACCCATGCGGTCTTCAACCCTTCCCCCTCTTCCCTGAGTGGATCAGACCGGCTCGACGGGCGTTTCCATGGTTACCACTCTGTAAATAGTGATCAGTGTTGTAAGTTCTACCTTTACTATAACAGAAAAGCACAGAGATTGAATTGAAAGATCACACAGATGAGATACTACTGTCTATGATGGTGAAACTGAGATTTAAGAATGTGTTGGGTTAGATGCAATGACAGAAGTAAAGAGAATAGGTTTATTTTAAAATGTGAATATCTTTTTTTCAGGATGATTGTCTATGGCTATGAAATTCTTTATACTCTATTTAATATTATTTGTTATTTCACTCTTGACCCTGTCGTTCTGTTCCAATGATGCAAGGCAGATCTTCTCATCGTATATATGGATGTTTTATTGCACAATGTTTTTGTAGTGTCGTGTTGACTTCTGTAATGGGCTGGGTGTGTCTCGACAAACTGTTTGATCTTTGATGATTGGTCTGAATTGTCAGAGCCACAAAGTATCAATAGCTCGAATTGATTTCTCATTCCCACTGATCACCCACAATGTGTCTGATTGATTCAGCCTTACAAATTAGCAGCACCATCAAAGGATCAATCTCAGTGGCTCTTAGTGCGTGAAGGTGCACGAACGTTGAAGAGGAATTAGATAAGAGACCTCTGGCATTCACATCACAGACGGCAAAGCAGCTGAGCTTCATTTTCTGAAATGACTGGCTGAATGTATAAATGCAAATTTTATTTAACTGCCTGTGCTCATCAGTGGAAAGCCTGTATCTTATTATTGAAACATGCGCCTGTATCTAAAAAGTGTACCTGACTGCTTAATGTGATAATTGTCTTGATAAGTTATGTATGCAGTCCTCTTTTTTTAAGGAAACTAATACGTATTTTCAAACAGTTACAGATTTAATCCATGAATCACATGAATTCCACTGTGTGTGGCGTCGGTACTGCAGTGGAGACTTATGCGTTGTCATTATGGTGCAGTCTACTTATCTGCACATAAATTTAAGCCCATCCGTGATCCCATTCACACTTTGTCACGTCATGCATCTTAGGGAAATCTGACTCCACTGTCCATAATGAAGCGAAATTCTCGATGAATCCAGGTAGCATTTAACTCTCATTCAGGAAGCGTCTACAGGAAGTAGCTTCTACAATCTCTGTTTCCTTTATAAATGACATTTTATGATACAGAAATTGTAGAGTTTTAATAACGTATCCATTTGTGGTATATTTTGTTTACTTGCTAGCTGGCAGTTGTTATTATTCCAACATGATTATTTAAAGGTTACAGTCAAAATATTCAGATTTGATAATGATGCATATATGTGGTAACATGTAAACTAAATGATGCGCATGATGTATACTGAGTCACATTCAGATTTTATCTTATACAGTACAATTGGGATAATTAGTGTAAATGGGGCTTGTGATGAAGTAATTTCTCTAACAGCCAACAAAGATATCAAGCACATCAATCCATTACGACCTGCTTATTGAATCTATTTTTTTACTGTCCTTTTAACCAAATGGTCCACTTTCTACTTTGCATGACAACATGTTGGGCCTGACCGTTTGTGACATGCTCATGCTGAAAAGATTTTAAAAATGCTCTGTAATGTGAAGACCTGCTTCCCACTGCACTGTGAATCACTGCACTGTCAGTGTCTCTCTTTCTCCATCCACACGTCTCCTCCCTCATACTCAAACCCTGATGACTTAGCTCCGTCTTATCACAAACACACCAAACCAAACCACACCACTACACTCAAGTAGCCAGATTATTGCCAGTCCTTGTTGTTAGTCAGGAATCTGTAAACCCTCTGCACTGAGATCAGCTCTCTGGTGCTACAGCCTGTGCAGAATGGCCATTTTAATGTCCCAGGTCCATGTATGATTGTCTGGAGAGACACATATTTTAGCACCTAAACAAGGTTATCTCACTGCCTTTCATAGTGTTGATGTTTTTTGTTTGTTTTTTTATTGTAACCTTTCTTTTGTACATGACATACAGTATATTTTAACCTGCGTACATATGTGTTCGTGGAAAGAAAAAAGATTGTGATATTTCATAATTATTATGTTCCCAATGTTTTATAAGTACTGTACCTGTACAGCAATAAAGCACAATTGTGTGAATGCCACTCTGTGTTTGTGTGAGTTTTTTTAGTTTGCATGTGAAGGATTTTATACTTTTTTTTTTAATAGTAGTCAGTCAAAAGAAGGGAAAATGAAGATTATAGTAGCGTAAAATCAGACCAAAGACCACCAGAGAACATACTTAGGTTTATACACGTGTCATGTCAGTGAAGTAATCCTTTAAGAAGCTTAATGCATGCAGGAATAATGCCAGTGTGATGTGACATTTCCCAGGTATTTACTAACCTGTTCAGAATCAGGTTAAAACAAGCACAAGTTATGTTAGCTGGAACAATTGAATAGTGTCTTCCCACATTAATAATCCACCATAGTAACTTAAAGGAATGTTTCCCCCAAGCAGTATTCACTGTACGGCCGCGGCTCAGAGCGTGGGAGCCGGCGTTTGAAGTTTATGTGTCAGTGTGTGCAACGGTAAACAGCCTCTTCCAGAGGAGCCGCAGAGGAATGTAGCTGGAAAGACAACTGCATAAATCATCACATTAACAAGAACTGTGGATATCTTTCCCACAAAACATGTCAAATTGAATGTAATGGAATCACAAGTGAGGTGAAAAATAGCACTCAAGTGCCAAGATGGATTGTTTTGAAAATGTGTCTCCTCTGTAAACACAGAATATAGTGCAGTCACTAAAAATACAATAATACCACTGATAGATATGATTATTATATTTTTATTTCTTTTCTGTTCCTGAACTAACGGATGAATTTCCCACTAGGGGTGTATTTGTATCTGTAATAATAGTGTTTGTGGTAGGTTTTCTGATAAACTGCCAGGAAGTGTGTATTAAAATAGTTTGGTGGCCTCTGACATCTGCATCCACATGCAGATTGAAATGTACTAAATGTAACCTGATCCAGTTTACGGCGCAGCCAACAGATGTACTCCTACTGTTCCATTCTATAATAGGCCTTAAAATACTGGAGATATGTCAAACAGCATGTTCATTCAGTTGAAGGTATTTATTAGAATAAAGAAAGAAGTGGATATTTGAGCTGCACAAATAATCTGAGAAGAAAAGCAAGGTCGATAAAGGAGCCATATATTTACTTTACTTTACATTTACAGTGAGAATAAAAAACTTACAAATAGACTTAGCTGAATTTTGATTGAAGTGAAGATGCCCTGCTGTGAGAGACGTCATGATTACAAGAAGAAAACCACATGTGCACCCGTGTCCACTGCAATACTAAATAAAACAAGTGGTTCCAGGCACAACAAACCCCGCCTCTCAGACAAATTGTAGCTTATTTTGGCTGATGTCATCATGTCTTATGTGTGTGGTGATGTCAGCATATCAACTGTCATTGCCATATATGTGAAATACATTGAAACAAGATTAATGTTTTTATACACATGAAATTTTGCCCATTATATGTAAATTGTAGAGGCAAAAAAAGATTTTAAAAACTCACTCAAAAATTTTAAGTTTGACCTACTTTTCCCAAAATGTAACCACATCTATTCTGGGTCACTGGCAATCTATAAATCCAATTTGACATGAATTCAACTAATAGTTTTGCTGCTAAAGTGCTCACAAACAAACAAACCGAACAAAAAAAATAGCCCTTGCCTTCCTTTCAGGGCTGGAGTAATAAACAGAAATAATGCAAAGAGCCACACTTCAATCCAACCAGACTGCACACAAGGACACACACATGATAGTCTGATGTGTTACTGTCGTCCTCTGGCTTTACTTCTGTCAAGACAAAACAGAAATCACATCAGACCAAGATCATCAGTCAGTTCAGTGTCATGTAGAAATGGAAAGATAGCATCATATAGAGATGATATGCAATCATGGAACTAAAAAAGACAAAATGATTAATCCTAGCAGCAGCAGAAAATCATCAAAGTAAGGCAAAATACATAACAAATATACTCTATTTAAAATGACCCTTTTACACTACCGCAGTATTCCATTTACTGGGCTAAAACTATGAGAACCATGGTCCAAATAATGGTCACAAAGTTGCACCCAGGATGTTAAGTGCAAGGGTGAAAGGTCCAAAACTACCCCTAGTGCTGCAGAACATACTAACCAGGTCAGAAAAGGCAGATCAGCTTCTCAAACAGAGCAGTGCCACACAGGCCACGGTGAAAATAGAAAGTCATTTATCTCACCTGAGTTAAAACCTGGGACCTGTAGAGCTGCACCGCAGGGACAAAGCTCTTCACCTGTCAGTCCTCAAACTAATATGTTAAAAATGTTATTACTCTGCCACCCCCCCCACCCCACCCCCACCCCCAAAGGGAAGGCAAAGGGCTATTGTTTTTGGTTCAGTTTATTTCCTTCTCAACACTCTTGCAGCAAAACATTCAGTTTGATTAATACCTGACTGGGTTTATAGATTACCAGTTGTAGCTGCACTGGTTAAGAGAATGGCCGCGCTTCTGGAGGTGTTTACTCGACAGTTTATTTCCTCAATTTTAAGAACCATCATAAACATCATGACAACGTTAGCGCCTTAAAGGGATAGTTTGGGATTTTTGACATGAATCTCTACGGTATCCCCATCAGCAGTGTCGTGCATCCACACTGACTGACCCCCCACAGTGTCCTGTGAGCCTAGATATTGTCCAGTGTTGGTCAGTGCG
>JAPSES010000019.1:4484141-4495576 GCA_029822895.1 Maxillicosta whitleyi | reverse complement strand
AGTCTTTTATAGGAATTGATACGAAGGCTTTTAAATTTATGACATTTTGAATTTACTACCTTATGTGTCACTTTAAATTATAGCAAATGTTTAAGAAATTTAAGAATATTATCTGTTTGACTTTAATGCTGAGGCCTTGGGTAATCTGCTCCACTGACTTCAGACACATGTAGGACAAAACCCAAGCAGTACATTACATTTTGTGTCTGGTATCATGTGCCTGTCCACCCATCAGACTACAGTGAACCCATTCTGCTACATTTTGAAAAATCTCATTATTTACAAGAGGAAAACACATGTGGGTCATCACTGCAGGTCATTCAGAATCATACACGGTAAGACCATATTAAATCACATTCTGGCCTAAAGGAAGTGAACGTCAGAACGCAGACTGTATGACCTTATGTTTGCTGACTTCATAGTGACTTATGTGTGTGAAGTACATTTACAGCGCTCACAGAGGCCGGTTCTGATGGTTCACATGGCAGCTCCTCCACTGTTTACTGACTCAACTCATGTGTTCACCAACAACGTGGCGCGCTTCTGGACCCATAACCACATTCTTAGAGGCATTAAAATGTTTGCTGTGTTTTCATGGAATAGTCTACTCTTTGTGTTTAACTGAAGACTTATTTAGACATACTCTTCATGCAAGTCGTTTTGCTGTATAGCTCGCCATAAAAATTGCAGTAAAAGCAGCTCACAACTGAACTGTTGACTCAACCCTGACTCAGACTTAAAGACTTAAAACATCTACTGATCTAAAATGTTTGATACCTTTCGGACCATCAGTCCTACACTGAAATTCCTCAGGTAAAATGTTAATTTCTCAGGTTTTTTTGTCATCAGGTATGACTAATTTGGATGTTCAGTGGCTCTGTAATGAACGAATAAATACTGTCATTTCCTGCAACAATAATTCAGCAGTTTGATAAATAACAGTGGTTGGAAACAC
This sequence comes from Maxillicosta whitleyi, assembly GCA_029822895.1. Taxonomy (NCBI): domain Eukaryota; kingdom Metazoa; phylum Chordata; class Actinopteri; order Perciformes; family Neosebastidae; genus Maxillicosta; species Maxillicosta whitleyi. The sequence goes on along the minus strand of JAPSES010000019.1, from coordinate 4,494,621 downwards.
TTCTGTTGATATATTCTGCTGAAAATGTCACTTTTTCCATCAGTTTTCTAAATTCTGATGTAATGACCTCTGAACTGCCTCTGAGCTGTTATGAACGTCAACATAATCAATAAATAAAGTGTAAAAAAAACACTCCACATTCACTGAAAAATGCAAAATACAGAGGATAATATATAATAAATGATAATAAATCAATAAGGAAAGGTTAAAAAGGTGCAAAAATGTATTTGGAAGTCACCACAAACGTAGATCAAGGTCTTTAAGGATTGAATGTAGTAGATTTTCTGAAATATCGATCCTTAGTTTCTGTTTGAGAGATTGGTCACTACTATTGTCATATTTTGTGTGGTTTTTTTGTTTGTTTTGTTTTGTTTTTGCCAAGAATGGAGCTAAACACCTGACCTCTACATACAGATAAAGAAAGGCACACTGTTTTCTTACACACATTGCCACAAAAGCATTACACACTTTTTTGTCTCAAAGCTGACAAGAAGTAAGAATGCACTCCACTCAACTCTTCTTACTGCCTAAGTGTCTGACATGACACTAGTAGGTCACCTTGCTCTGCTTCACTAAGGTGTTGAGAAGCACTCAAACTTATGTTTGGCACTTTGGCATGGATCTCATCGTTCTCAAACTGGGAACATGGCGTTATGCAGCTGATGGTAGGCTTAATTTGGACCGTCTAGCACCCTGCGTTCCCTTAGCTCACAAAGCATGCAGCATGGGGAACACCGTATTGCAGTCAGCTGCAGAACATGGAGTGAGGCATTTGCCATGTACGCACGCACGCACGCACGCACACACACACACACACACACACACACACACACACAGACATGGAAAGAATAAACAGCACACACAGTGTTCCAAATACTAAAATGTTTTCCATTGTTGGTAACATTTTCACAGAGTCATCTAAGTGACCTGAGAATAAAGACATTAAAACTTACTCATCTAGCTTCTATAGAATGTTGTTAATTGTATGGGTTTTACTCCCTTGCTTACTTCATTCATCGTAATCAAATATTTTACTGTGTTGTGTTTTATCAACATTTTACCTTGAATCTTTATGATATATTATTATATCTAATTCTATGTTATTTTAATTGGTACTTATCTTTCATTTAGCTGAATGAATTCCTTCTAAAGCAAATTTTACTGCATTCATTTGTTTGACAGACGCTGTATAAAAGCATGACGATACATGGTTGTTTGATCATTTAAGAGGTAAGGTTGAGTTCATTGACAAAACATCCTGAACAAATATTCTTTTATTTCCTCTAAAGAATTCTGTTTACGCAGGCAGTGACGCCATCGCTGCACGCACACATCCACACATTACGTACCCAGAATCATACACACATGCGCAAATACACATTAATATACCAGTAGTACCACAATTCGCAGTCATGTGTTTTCCGTTGCTGCAGACGGTGATAATACACAGCCTTATCTGTAACCATGACAACACACTAGATCCACTGTTTGCCCTCTGTCGCCTGTTCTGAATCAGGAAAGTGTTGTGAATGGTGTTCTGATAGGAGCAGAAGCCTGGTGCTGTGGGAAAACTACGAGATAACAGGAGCTTTTATAATTCAGGAGATTATAATATACAATCCAGAGGGATTATTGGGGCTTGTTATATTCTAATAACCTTGTGTTGCTTTGGATGCACTGACATTAGTTCCTTTAATCATTAATAAAGGAGGAAAATATGGTCAGATTAGATGTCGGATGTTGAGAAAAAGTGTTGACAAATCAGCATCAGAAGTGTTACTTTTTTGTTGTTTGTCTTCAATAAGCAGCGGGTGGATGACACTTACATCAAATCCAGAAGTTTGTCACCAAAGACTTGGACTTCTGCATCCTAAATCCTGGATTAGGAATAATTTTTTTTTTTTTTTTGGGTCACATTTTGGATAGTTTTGATAGATTTTTTACTACTTTTTTTTTTAAACACTTTTTATTCACTTTTTAATATCCATTCTTTTAACTCTGGTCTTGTTTTGTTTTGTATGTATGTCAACAACTCATGTTGTTTGTGCCATATATGTTGTTATTACTACTGCGACTGTGGGATAATAAAGGGTATACTTACTTACTTACTTACCATCACTGCCGAAACCTAATCATAAAATCTAATACATTATAAAAACATTAAAAAATATTAAAATATATTAGATTAGAATATATTAATGTATTAAAATATAATTATGGGTTTTAGTCTGGATGCTTACTTCATTTATCATAATGAAATATTTTTACTGTATTGTGTTTTATCAACCTTTTACTGTGAATCATTATTATTTATCTTCATATCTAATGATGTGCTACTTTATTTAGATTTTACATAGTTCTTGGTATGTACTGAATACTTTTAAATACATTGAAAGCTTTTTTTGCTGATAGTATTGATAGATTTTTCTTAAAACTATCACTGTCAAAACTGAACCATAAAAACTAATACATTGTTGAAACATTAAAAGACACAGGCTTTAACAAGACGATAAAGTTTGATATAGAAAATAGGGGTTCCCAACATTCATATTATATGTACCCATGATTTACAAAAAACGTACAATGTCAACATTTCATTTAAGTGACTGAGTTATGTGTGAAATTTAGAGTAACGTCTAGACAGTGGAACAATGTAGGATCTATAATGGACGGATGTTAAGAGTAGTCTTCATCCAACAGTCAGTGTGTGGACTCAAAACAAAGTGTTCTTTATTTGAGTAAGCCATAACAAGAGGCCAGCACCCAGCCCCCCACTCTTTGCCGTCATCCACAGACAGAAAGGTCAGCGAGAGACCACCATAAAGAGGAGTCGAGCCTGGTCATTGAGTTACTCTAAAGTTCAATGAGATTCATCTGAGGCCCGCCTCTCTTCCTCTGTCTCTCCTCCCCTGTTTGTTTCCATGTTTGTGACAGGCAGGAGACAGAGAAAGTGCAAAGGAGATTTTTAAATTACGGATAATAGTGAAGTTGGAGGGGGGTCATACATTGACCCTGAGGCAGAGCAACCCCAGGGTCAAAATAACAGGAAGGAAGTCACATGACCTCACAGAGAGCAAAGGGGGTTGTGAGACTAAAAGTGAGAGAGGGAGCAGGAGGACGAAGGGGTGGGATCTGTTCCTCTTGTTTTTCTCAGTGGGTTTGACGCAGGTGTCTGCAGACAGGATTGGCGCCTGTCCAGGTGTGGATTACAACACAGAGAGCCCTACAAGGAAAACGAGATTAAGAACAGAGACGGGACATAGGAGAGAGATAGGAAAATAGACCGAAAAATATGATCAGTTATGGACAAAAGGACAGAATTTCAAGTTTTTCCACAATTCAAGTTTTTAATTAATAGTCAAATATAATAATCTGTTGTTTTTTTTTTTTTTTTTTATTACCAAGGGCAAGATGAGTTCAATGAAGCACAAGCAGGATAAAAAAAATTAAAAAAAATAGGAAAAGAGCAACAAAAAATAAATAAAGGATTAAAATAAATAAGTAATTAAAAAACACAAGAGGTTAAATATTACTAACCACTGACTGTTTTTGTTATTAATCCTAAAATTACAATATTTATTAGCGAGGCAGGTCAAAAACTAGGATAAGAATAACAAAAATGTATGAAATATTTAAAAAAGTAAATAAAAAGAAGAGGTTAAAAATTGTTAAATACATTTACACATGTATACAGTTATTCTGTTTAGATTAAGATTAAAGAAAAGTTAAATATTACTAATCTCATTGACCAAGTGTAATATTTTCTGAAGTGTAAGTCTTTAAGAAAACATTATTCCCCCGAAGTAATAAGTTGTGACAGTTTCAATGTGCTGTGCAGAATTCTTAAAACAACTGACATAAGCAAAAGAATAAATAATTCAATGATGATTAAGCCTCAGGTGATAAACAAGCGCTTCACAAATCTGGATGAAAAGCTGTACTCTTTGCTTTTGTTTATCGATAAAAAATACTCACAGTTTGCGGTCACCATCTTGTTGCAGATGAGAATCACGACAAGAATGAGAAAATGGGAGGGGTCGAGGTGTTTCTTTTACTTTTATGAGAGATGTCCAGGTCAAGAGGCAGGATAAGCAGCAGTCATTAATGACACAAGTTATTGGTCCCCTAAGTCCTAACAGAGTGGTGGTGTGATATTGGGTCATATAAAACCAGGTTGTAAGAGCGGCTCGTTTATTGGTGGGCTGTTAAACTTTGGCCTTTTGATGTTTCCTGTGTGGGATAATTCTGTGAGATCACTTACAATTGGAGTAGCGGTGTGACCTGAGTCTGTTGTGGAGCTCATTTCAAAGACAGCTCTATTGTATTGTAATTAGAATATCCTGTAGCAGAATGTGTGCAATGTGGAAAGAATGGGCAGAATTACATCATTGGTTTAGGTTTTGTAGATGAGGGGATGTTTGTGCGTTATACCGTCTGTTTATTGCAGAACTTAAACTCTGAACTTAGAGTCAGTTCAGTCAACAATGTGTCTGTCCACACGGAGTTCAGGGTGTGTTTGCTGAATGAAATAATCTATTGTCAATAAAGTTCAAAGAAGAGTTTTAAAAGAAATGTGCAGTATGTTTGGACACACTAGGAAACTGAATTATTTTTTAAATTTAGTATGGGATAGAGAGTTGATATATAATAATAATAATAAAGAATATATCTGTAAATCAACATGATATTCATGTTTGTCACCATGTTTATGGAATGACTTCTCATGTCATCTTACAATAATAATAAATAAAATAAACAAATCATCAAAACTGACATACACACTTCAGTTTTTTTTATTTTCTTTTAGAAAAGTTTTGCACAGATGTTCAATGAAAAAGCCACTATTGATTCACCATAGCAACAGGTCATCAAAAGGAAGCGTTGCAATGCTAATTCAGTGAAGGGAAAAGCCATCTGTACTAAAATATATGCATATATGTGGACTGCATACCAATTTGTCGCAAGTATAGAATAGTAAATCAAAAAATTACTCTGATAACTTCTTTAGTTCCAGATGTCCATGGTAGATGTACAGAAGTGCATATAATAGGAGAAATAATACCTCAGGAACTGCAGCTAGAATGGTATCCTGTTCAAGCCCCTAAACCAGGGGTGTCGAACTCATTTTAGATCAGGGGCCTTGAGTGGGCCGGACCAGTAAATTAATAACAGTGAAAAAAGTAAAATTATATTATGATAATGTTTACATCTACATAGTTTCCTTAAAAATCATGCAAATTTAAAATGTTTTAAGAATAACAAGTGCAATTTCAAGAATATTCTGCCTCAATTTATGAGTTTATCATTTACACTTATGCATTACAACTATTAAAAAAACACATAATATTAAATAACAGGTAGAATATAGGTAAAATTGCATAAACTCCTCTTAAGACATTTCAGATTGTTCATATTTTTGTAAAAAGAAAGTTCATTAATGTAAACATTTTCATGTAATTTTACTTTTTTTTTACAATAAAGCAAAGAGAAAATGTGAAGTTGTCAATATTTATTCTTATTTTATTCTTATAATAATATTCTACTGGTTCTGACACATATTAGATCATATTGGTCTGTATGTGGAACCTGAATTAAGATGATTTTGACACCACTGATTGTTCATATCTTCAGTGTCATTTGTGCATTTCACTAATTCATTGAACATTTTCGCGGACCAGATTTGGCCCCCGGGCCGCATGTTTGACACCTGTGTTCTAAACTGTAACCAGTGTGTGTATATATGTGATGATCTGGGCTGTATGAGGAAATGATAGTAGCCAATGACAGAGCCTTTTGTGAAGGAGGAGGAGACACACAAACTCAAGGTTTGATAAAGAAAACCTGTTGGGGAGCAGGTTATGTTGGACACTCTTTGTACAACCAAACACACAGAGTTTCCCTGATCTAACAAACAGTTTGCATTAAACCTGCTTCATGAAGCAGGGCCCAGGTTTGCTGTAAGCCTGTGTTTACATGGAAATCCTACTCTGTTTCCTATTCTACGCAGTATTCATTTTGTTTGTGGATTTAAGTGAACTTGAAAAACAGGAGTAGGCTGGGCATTCTCAAAAACTCATTCTTCTTTTTTAACATAATGAAGAAACATGTCTCAGAGTGCAGCAGTGTGGATCAGAAACGGGTTTTGAACAGACCACTTCTTACATGGTCATGTATTTTGTTTCTTCCTATAAAAGTATAAAATACTGCCCCGTCATCCTTCATCAGCGTCCAGGACTTTGGTGTTCATCTTTTGTAGACTTAAAGTCATGTGGGTCTCCATTTGTCATAGATGCAGACTACATTTACTGTCGTCTACTCTCCCACTGACTCCCACTGACACTCACATCACCAGCTTTTGCCTTCAGCAGTTGTGTTCATTTGTTTGATTTTCAAACAGTTTTGCAGACAGAGTTGCATAACTCAGGATAACTCAGTTGCTTCACTCTTGGAGGTTGAAATAAGAGGAAAACAAAAGTACAGCGTACAAGGAGTGCTGTCAGAGTTTAACATGAAACATGTCTATTTTTTATTTATTTATTTATTTATTTTTTACCAAGAAGGGCATAAATAAACTCCGCTGATACAATAATAGTTATTTCAACAAACAAGCCCCAATCACATGCAAAATTGAAACTTTCATTCAACAAATTTATTGTCAAGCAGCCACTCAGTCACTTCAGACCATATTTTCTATGAGGAAGTCATAACCTTGGCTTTTAACTGACACAAGATGACATTTAGTGACATTTAGATATAATACAAGTGGTATGTGGAATCTCCTAGCATCTCAGACTTCAGCTTTGTTTGGGTGTCAGTACAGCTCTAGTCTAGTGCTGTGTGTATAGCCCGTGGCAGTATTATCACTCCACTCCCTCTGTCTACACTGATAGTGATCAGAGGAAGTCTTTATGACTTCCGTTCTGGCTGAATAATCATTGTTCATGGGCTCGTGCATACACGCACACCCATGCACATGCGCACACATGCTTCCCCCCCTCACACATGGACCGGCTGCCACGTCCTCTGTCAGATACAGGAAGGAGATTATTAGCTTCCTGAGGAGCTGATGGGACCGGCAGTGGGGGAGCAGCAGGAGCAAAGGAGGTCTAGATGAGGTCAGCAGTGATATAGATTGGTGGGTCGGAAGCTCTCAGTATCAGTTACCATACAACCATATTGGGGGTGGTGAAGGGGAGCTGCATATGCCTGGATGGAAGTAAAGACAAAAATAGGTTGAATGATGGGAAATGTCATCCTGGAGGTGTTGGAACAAAATCAGTCACAGTCATGGTTGGAGAGTGATGACTGGTCTGGACAAGGAGGAGTGAAAGTAATATTGTTATAGACAGGATGTAGAGGTCAAGAGGCTCTCTGACCAAGGATACACCAAACCAAAACATTCCATTAAAACTACCCTGACCTTCAACCTGCCAGCACTGTCACACCGACTGTTGTTTGCATGGATAGTTATCAAGGATTTAGTGTGGGCACAGAAGGCTGTCTCCACAACAAACACCATAAAGTGCCAACTTGGACAGGGCCGAAGTGTCCTGCACTCCTCTTAACAGCTGTCTACTGATAATTGTTGAGTACAGCCAAATACTTGTGTATCTGGTCTTTTGTACTCTATTGTGTAATGCGTACTTATAAATAATTTCATCAGGACATACCTGAGGATGTAGGCAATAAAAAAAAGGTCACACTGTGCTAAGTTTATTTGACTTTATCTTAATTGCTATCATTTGATTTAGTTCCTTAAAGTACATTTAACTTCTTTCCAAATATATTCTGCTGTGTTTGTGAGCTTGAACTAAATTTAATTTGCTTCATGGACCTGATGATGAGTCATACTGATCAAAATAAACTTGCTTAATAGAACAGGCTCATGGTTTACCTATTAGTCAGAATATAATGTTGAACATACATATGATTTCAGCAAACTATATACATCCAGTCCGTAGAGGTGTTATAAAAAGTAGTTGTTTTTACATGAGGCTTATGCGCAAAACTTTACATTTTCTAAATAAATGTTGAAAAAAACAGATGTAATGTCAGTTTTTCCATTAAATCACAAATGCAATGATTTGTTTATTTATTATGGCGAGATGACACGAGAAGTCATTCCTTAAACATGGCGATAAACAGAAATATCGTGTTTATTTACAGATATATTCAGTATCATTCTATATCACCCCTCTATCTTGTACTAAATTATAAAATTCTTCAGTTTCCTGGTGTGTCCACATATACTGCACCATGTTTCTTTTAAAAAGTCTTTTTCTTTGCTTGTTGAAACATCCGTCCACATCTAGGTTTTTTTATTAACATGACTCTATTCGCACGAAAAAAAGGTCTTTCCATTGCAGATTTGCATAATATACCAAAAAAAAAAAAAAAAAAAAAAATCCACGTCTTGCCAGTGCAAAAACCTTTAATTGAAAAACAAGTTGTGGTGAAATTGTCAAGTTACGCGCAAGTTATATTTGTGATATTTGAGGATCAATGGAAAAGTGGCTACTGATACTCAGTGTATTAGTAATATTTAATAAAACACTGATGATTGGGTCGACCTCATATCTGGGACCTGGGATTGTTTGTATAAAAAAAGCTAATGACATCGGGCTAAAAGGGGAAATCTCCCAGTAAAACCATATGTTCTTACAGTTGTGGATATTAGCTGATCAACAGGAGTCCACAATGCCTTGTTTCATCACACATTTGCATTTCATGTTGTTTATCTCTCTTGTTTATCTCTCTGAAGGTAATGTAGTATATTGCTGCTGATGGAAGCATTAGCTCGTCGCACCCTCACAACACCAGAGAAAAACAGAAAACATGCCATGCATTTAAGCACAAACACATCACTCTCACTGTCTCTTTCTCTTATGCACAAACACATTTATCCAATCCAGCCCTCAGCACAGTTTTGTTCCAGCAAGCAAGTGGGTTTAAAAACAAATGACGTGCTTGGCCTTTTATTATGTTCCGGACACTGTTTTTCCAGAGGCTGGAATGTGGACAGGAATGTGTTGTTGCTCTGCTAGTACTCAGAGGGAGAAAAACCTATCATGTTATTACACTGGAGTAAAAAAGGAGGCAGAGAAAGGCAGAGAACAAGGGGGTGAAGCCTAAAGAACTTGTGGGTTGTATCCTCAGTATGGATGGAGTTTGGATGGGAGGTTGCTCCATTTCACTGGCCTCCTCTGTGTGCGTGTGTGTGTGTGTGTGTGTGTGTGTCTGGTTTTCATTACAGCTGTTATGATGCTCTAAGCTCTTGCCAGGCCTTGCATAACAGCCTGCAAGTTATTGGCCTAGTCTAAACACTGCTTCTGGTAGTCTGTTTCCATTTCAGTGTATTAACATACACTTCTTATATACTGCTTTCCAAATAGGCTTATATAGATGTGTGTTTCAGTTTGACCCAAAAGATACCATGTATGGCCAGAGATCACTTGTAGGTCTTATGGCTTCATTTGCAGCCTTTTGCTTTTGTTGAATAAATATTGGAGCCAGTGGGTAAAAACAGGTTTTTGACTGATTCTCAAATTTCCTACATTTTTAGGATGCACGTCTCACTAAAGTTCCAGTGTTTAGGACACTATACCCACTACCCCAGGCTGAGTTTGAAGGATACCTGTGGTTCTATGTAAGGGAGTTCTACAATATTTACACTTATGAGGCTTTTAAAATGACATAAAAAGAAAATATAACCATAGATATGCCAAAAATGCAATATACATCTTAATATACATAAATTAGGAAAAAAAATGTAATATTTATTATACCATGCAAGTTATCCACCCTGCTATCCATGCCTTCATTTGTATTTGAAATAGACAACACCAACAACAAACATTTTTTTGTACACAAACATTAAAGGAGAACATAACACAGTGTTTGTACCAAGGATATCTATTCAGAACGTATGATAAACAGATAACATAGTTAGGTGGAATGTGAGGGTTTGTTTACCTCGTAGTAATGCTTTTAGTGAGTAGGTTGTTTGCTGTTGACAGTAATGACTAAAAGAAGTATGCCCGGGCTGGGTTTGAGTGCCACAGTCAATCTGGGATATTTCAGATTCTATAAATAATACATTTAGGCAAATTAAGACAAAAAAGATAGGTCATGCCTGTCTATGCCTGACACAAATGTATACTGACCATTATTGCACACAACATGAGTTGAAAATAGAAACCAAAAACCTCAAAATGTGACAAAAACACATATATGTTTTAGAGAAGCCAACATGTTGTTGTATTGATTAAAAAAAGGGAATAAATGCAACAAAAAGAAAATAAGCAACAATTATTTTCATCTGCATATGAGGACTAATAAGGAAAATATAATGTTCACTGAATTAATGCAAATAAATTAATAAAAATTCCATATCAGGTGAAATACATGTAAGAGTTTGAACTAAATAATACAATGATGATGATGATGACTGGAACAACACTGCTGACACGAATCATATATA
>JAPSES010000019.1:4458393-4483753 GCA_029822895.1 Maxillicosta whitleyi | reverse complement strand
GCCGCTTTTTTTTTTTTTTTTTTTTTTTTTTTTTTTGACCTTTTGTGTTGAGACACAGTAAAACAGATCCAGGTCACATTTGACAAAATCTTACCAGTGATTAGTAATTACAGCTGTCAATCATGCATTTACCCCACCTACATGTCTGAAAACACCTGTGTGCATGGACAAAATTGGGGCATAACAGGGGTGGATTTTCTGCAGCCAGAAACCCACAGAGAATGAGTAGATGCAGAAGTCTCTTGTCTTTTTAGATCAATTAAATTACAATATGCTGAAAGGTAAGTATGGATTTTTTACCCATGATGCTAAAAAATCATCAAGCAGTGCAGCTTTAATATTTGCATAAGAGCAGGGGATGGAAAATCAAATAAGCCGACAGACAGGAGGGAGGACCCAGTATAATTTGGTCTGATGGGCGCACTGCAATGAAAATGAGGTGGGTAATAAAACCATAGGGAACATTTTGTTATGTCTAAAATAAATCATTGAGGTTTGTTAGCATATTTAAGCTTTTATGAAAAAACAGAAGCTTAGTTTGATATAGCATCTGAATGTGAGAGAGCATGCATGAGAAAGCCAGACGTAAGCACCGATTAAAAAAAAAAAAAAAATAGCGTTTGTCTGTGTAACAGGATCATCATTCACCAAGCGAGGCCTATTTGTCCCAGCAGGAAGAGCGAGGTGAGGGATGAGGTCTAAAGCCCCTCGGCCTGTCTGGAGCTCAGAGCACGGATGGAACACCCAAGATAGATGAGAGGGGGGCTAAACGAGAAAGGGTGGATCAAAGAGTGGTGGAACACGGAGCGGAGGAGAAGAACAGTTGGGAGGACGGTGGAAGAGAAGATGAGCAATGGGTGGACAGTCTTTCTTTTGATCCATCATTGAGTGATGCTCCATTCAATGTGTTGATGGAGACCACCTGGGGGACTCCGAGGGAGGGAGCGTGTTTGTTTATTAGCACTTGGGGGGAGGGGTATCAGTCCACTATAGATGGCTGTCAACCTCACAGCTCTCCACATTAGAGTGATTGAAGGAAACTGATGGCCCTCTTCCAGACAGTGTCAATGTCTCTGGAGCTCTAAACCTGCTGTGAGAAGGAAAACAGCTTTCATTACACTGATACAAGAGAAGCCAAACAAGGAAATCTTTTGTATCTTCTCTCTTTTGCTTAGCTGATTAAAATACATAAATTATACAATACATCCAATTTTCAGTTTTATCCACGTTTCTTCTTGGTTTTTTCTTAATTTGTCATGCCTTGTGTCACTTAACCATATGTTTCCCTAATTATTTATTTATCACTCCTTCACCACTACCAGCCTCCATCATTCATATAATAATATGGTAATTCCCAAATGAGTCTCCCCTCCCCCAACTTCTCCTTTCTTCCAGTCCTGCAAAAATTTTCATTGGCCAACAACCATTCTTCTTTAACACCTGCTTGTGTATTTTTGTATGACACACACACACACACACACACATACACACACACACACACACCTGCATACACTATTCACCTCACCTAAGGTCAGTTCACAGACTGAATACGTCTTTTCTAACTACAGGTGTATATGTAAACAACCATGCTATTGTTCTCCTGTTCTCATCTATCACTTTTTCCATCATCAAATAAAGTTACATTCAACAGGACAGGGAGTTTTTCTGAGATTGGCAACTCGAGGACATTGTCTCAGTTTAATAGAGAGACTGCATGTCCTTGCTCAGCTCTGTGCGTCATAGAGAGAGTAGCCGAGATAAGACATGAGCCCTGAGAATTCAGAACATTATCAGAGATAAAGAAAAACCAAGATAGAGGCGACACAAAGATAAGAGGGACTGAAACATTTGTGGTCATCAGTTAGGATGACAAATGCATTTAGGAACAGGTGAGAGCTGTGACTGGAGAGAGGAGAGCTCCAGATTAGAAGCACACAGAAGGATATGCTAAAGCTCATGGTGTGTGTGTGTGTGTGTGTTTGTGTGTGTGTGTGTGTGTGTGTGTGTGTTGGTAAACAACACATCTGTTTCCTGATCCTTAACGAATATGATGATTATTATTGTTGGCCGTTTTATCAATGGACTGTCAACATGTGATCTTTCTTTTTGACACCTAGAATACTAGTTGCAACGTCTCTGTCTGTGCCCTCTAGATTGTGACCTTTAAATAATGCGTGGTATGCATGGCTGGCCAAACAGCTGTCAAACCATAAACAACAACAGAAATTACTTTGCTTTTGTTTCTTATGCAATTTGACGTCGTGATTATCATCTAACCCAGGCATCTGTAGTTGAATACAAGAGACTCTTTAGTGGTTTCACATTTGTCAAAGTACAGAAATAGAAAAACCATAAACAAGTTCTTTTGTCTTTGTGGTTCTGAATATTACACATTTTTGTGTTTTGTTGACATTTAAAGGAAACTAACTTCCTAAAAAAATGTGATGATGTTCTTGCAAATGAGGAGTTAAGATTATAAGCATACTCTCTAACACAAACCATCCAGCTGATCCAGTTGTGTTTTTACACTTTGTTCAGTGGAGTTTAATCATTGAGCTTCATAACTAACATTAACAAACCATAGAAGTCATTTCTGACCTATGATACCTCAGCTCTACTGCTGCACTAAAGGTATAATATTAAAGTGTTTTAATTGCAAAAACACTACGAGAAGGTAAAACTTCGGAAAAGTAGTTGTTAGGTTGTTATATTCACTTAAATTAGTATGGCAAATGATTTTCTGGTTATTTTTTCCAGATTTTAGTTAATAATAGTTCACACATGGATGAATAATAGACAATCAGAAGAGTCTTGTAAAAAGATGTAATTACAACTATGTCAATTTTGTGAAAGTTGAACTTGTGCTGTTCTTTTGCAAAGCAAGAACAGGTCTACATATGATTCATTTGTTTTTATTTCCCACTGAGCTGAAAACAGGAAAACCTGAGCTGGAGAATTTATTGTTTTTTTTCCCCCTTATTTTATCTATGTGTCATTATAATAAACGACATACATTTTATTCTGGACCTACAGACATATTACTAAATACTGCCTCCACCAATTACACCATCTCTTCAAATATGGAATATGTTGCATTTGCACATGTTTGTGTGTGTGGAAGTGTGTTGTGCAGGAAAATGGGCTCACTGTAGATGAGCAGAGCACATTATTGTTATTGTGAGAAATTCTTACATGAGACAGTTGAGTAAGCTGCTTGTTTATTAAGGTATGCTACAATCTACTCACAAAAAACAAACAAACAAAAAATTCACAGTTCACATATGGTACAAATTACCTCTTTAAAGCAAAAGGGGAGTGACAGAGCATATGGAATTGGTAAACCTAAAATGTCTCTTTTGTACCTTGCTCTCCAAGAGAAGATGTGATCACTCTTAAGGGACTACTCAAAAGTTTCCAAATTTGTAACCCTTACATCAACAGGGCTACATTTTTTAATGAGTTTTCCATAATATAGATTTACGAGACTTTTTTTGTGCAACACATTTCTTACTCTTGTTTTTCGATTAAACCTGGCAAAGTGGTTTTGAAGATCTGAGGCCGTTGAAACTCTGGTGTGATGAATAGCTGTACCTGTACTTGAGGAAACATGTTCCCCAGGAGTGTAATGAGGACACACCCTGAGCTGACCTGCAGCTGTAAACACACATGCAGACGCACCTGCCAAGCATGAGTCAAGCATAGTGGGTGTGGCTTGGAGTGAGCATGAGCTCATCCTGTTGGTTCCTGCACATTCCCACATCTCATCTCCACCCCATACCCAACACCCCTCCATCCCCCCAACCCCATCTGCCTTTGTCTTTCCATCTCCCTTTACCTGCCTCTTCCTGTCTCTCCCTCTTCACTGTTTACCTGTCTCATTCCCGCTTTCGTTGCATGTGCGTGCGTGTTGGTGTTTGTTTTTGACTGTGCTTATTTTCACTGTCCTGTCTTTGTTGTGGCCTCTCTGTTATCATAGACAGGAAGGGGTGTGTGAGGGACCGCGGTAGTGACTGAGGTGGGTTTCTGATCACCTGGTGGCCAGGTACAGACGCAGAGGTGTGTGCTGTGTGTGTGCTGTGTGTGTGTGTGTGTGTGTGTGTGTGTGTGTGTGTGTGTGTGTGTGTTTATGTGTGTACATTGGTAGGGATTACAGTCAAACCAGCCAGTGTGAGAAACAGGAGATGTACAAGAAGCGTGAGAACACTACCTGGAAAACAGCTGGGAATGTCTGCTGAGAAGGATGACCAAACACAAATGTGCATACACACATATGTACACACACAACAATACATTCAAGTGAATAGCAATCACTCCCACATACATTCCTGTAAAATACAGGCTGGGTCAGACCCAACTGGGGCTTCTATTCTGACTCATTCCTCAAGAATTACAATTTCTGGGAATTTGTACTGTAGATAATAGAAGAGTTGAGTCAAATGTGAGTCAAACAGTTACATTTCATTTTATTCTTTATTTCATTAATTTGTAAAATAAAATAAAATAAAATAAAAAAAACAATTTAATAGAAATTGCCAGAAGCCTTCAAAGCACTTCCTCTATCCTAAGTTTTTTTATTCCTCGAACAAATAACCATAGAGGTTGTTTTTGAGTTTGTTGAAATGTAACCTGATTATAATGTTCATTACTGTGTGTGTGTGTGTGTGTGTGTGTGTGTGTGTGTGTGTGTGTGTGTGTGTATAAAAGAGGATGAGAAAAGGCAGTTTCTGACCTCTCAGGTTTCACTGGAAAGAGGAACTTAACTTTTGTTTACTTCACATTTCCTGGGTGATTATGCAATAGTGAAACGATGACACAAGTCAGTTCCCCAGTTCATTAAGAACATATATGTGAAGAAGAGAGAGAGAGTGTGGAAGAGATAGGTTGTTGATAGTCATACACTATTAGTGGAAGCTCATACAAATAGGAAGTGTTATGTGAATAGGTGTCCACAATTAGAGAAGGATTAGTTACACCTTAGTACAGAAAAGAAATGTGCCTCAGGGTGCATGTCTCTGTATTTCCCATGAACCTGTCAGCCGTTTTATCTGATGCAGGAGGTACAGTATATACAAATATGGTGAAAACGGTCATGATTGCAGAAGTGTTTGCATTCCTGCTTGCTATGTCTGTAGGGATTTGCAGAACCACATCACATCTGCAGGTAGGCTTTACCAAATTTGGCTTATGATCACAAAAGGAGAACACATTCAGTACTGAATATAGTCACTGTTGGTCCTAGATTTCACAGTGAAACATCAAACGTGGGTTTATTCGGTAGAGGATGAGGTATGTCCCTACTTCTACAGCATCTGTTGTATATTACATCCAATCCATTCTTGTTATATGTATTGTCCTATATACAACTAGGAAGGCACAAGAGTACACACTTCCACACCCACTTGTCTACTCCTGTTCTTGTTCCACAATATTATTAAACCACACACAAACCACAAATTATAACACACAGGTGTGTAGTCCTCTGCTGTGTCAACTGGTATCATTGTTTAGGTAACTGACTGTTACCTCAGAGGACCTCAAGAACAGTTGGTGGTTAGTTTTAAAACACAAAAACAAAAATGATTCCAGGCACTTGTTCCTTGTTATGATCTGCTCCATATTTTAAGGGGATCATCTTTGGCCCATGCTCTATGACTCCTCCAATGTCAATGAAAACTGAAGTAGTGGTTTTTGCATAATCCTGCTTAAGACTAACAGACAAAGGGACTGATCACATAACCTGCTCGGTGGATATAAAAGCAAAGAATCCAGTGTCCAAAACGTGATGTGTGCAGATGGTTGGGTAATATGAGGAGAATGTACGCAGGAGTGGTCAACTGCAGAATGACCCAAAGGATGTGAGGGGTCACCGAAAGGTTTGACGAGAATGAAAATGAAGTGAGTCATATGCTACGGCCTTTACTGTCACCAAATCTCATCTCGTTTCAGTACTTATCAGAGATTTTGGGGCAAAGCGATGGACGTTACTTTCCACTACCATCATCAAATGCCAAATAAAGGAATATATCTAGGTAAAATTGTGTTTGTGCTTGTATCAGGTCTAAGGCACAGTGGTTTTTCCTCTAAATTGTCACCTGTCTTTATGTTATGCTTTATTTAATGTACCAGGTATCCATTGCACAAAATGACATGGCTCTCAACTGTTCTTGTGATCAACCCATTATACCCACTGTGAAATCTGAAAAGTGAACCTGCATGAATGTATTCATGGCTCAGTTGGAGTGCTCAACTTTAATGCAATTTTTCCAGTAAATTGCCATAAAAGCGAGAGGAATAAAAAGTGTGTGTGCGTGTGTGTGTGTGTGTGTCTGAATGTTTTTGATTTTTTTTTACAGTATTTCAGACAGTGAGTGCTTGTATTCATGGTTTCTGTATAATATACTCAGCCCACCATAAAGGTAGACTATTATGTTGCACATTGGCAAAGGGCTGGACACATAAACCAGCTGAAGATTGACTGTTACAAGGGACATCCTCAAATGGCCGCAAAGCTAAATGCATACACACATGAACACGCAACCGCTAATGCAGTGGTGGTGTCCCAGACAGCTTTCCGGAAGCATGCCATTTCCTTTGGAGCTACTGCAGGTCTCTGTACATAAGGCTGATGACTCCCTAGGGCAAACCGGCTACTTATGAACCTATCTACTGTTGCAACCAGCCATCTGACACACACACACACACACACACACACACACACACACACAGACACACACACACACGTTTGGACCAAAGAGTATCTTGAGGACACTCATTAGCAGAATGCATTCCCTGGTATCTTGCCTTAACACCAAATCAGCTCTTTGTGTATCCATCTGTAAGTGGGAACCAGCCAAAATGTGCTCAGTTTGTAGGTCAGGTCCTCAATGTGAGCACAGATACATGCTTTAATAATACAGGTCATTGAGTTTTCATTAACTGCACACTTTATTCTTAAATGCTCAGTTTCCTGTTCACCATTAGTACTTTATATATATATATATATATGTCAAAATTCTCTTGATAAAAAATGAGAAAGTAGAGGCTATAAGATTCCAAATGGTGTGCAGTTTACCCTCCAACCATTCTTTAGAAATTAATGAGATAAATTAGAGTCTTTAATTAAACTTTCGGAGCAAGTTGAGCAAAAGGGAGAGCGTGAGCAGAGCAGAGCAGTGATGGATGAGATTTGGTTTACAGAGAATATGTCTAGGTCTTCGCTCTGCTCCCCTCTCATTAGCCTTCTGGCTTCTGTGTAACACAGGAACAAATCTGCTTAGTGGAAGACATCTACCTTCAGGCTATCATTGCACCCTTGTTCTGTGGCTGAATTTCTCTGCAAACTGCCCCGCTCGTCCAGCTGTTCTTTCTCACCCACCCTTATACTGACTCGCCCTCTTTTTTACTGCTCACATGCCTGAGATGTAAGTAAAAAAAAAAGGGCTCATAAGCCTAAAAGCAACCTCCCCCTCCCCAAATACGTAGCCACAGCAGACAATTAGACCTATTTCTCAGCATTAATTACCATTTTAATTAACAAGGCTGTGAGAATGAATAATCTCACAGCATATGGCTAAGGGTATAAAATCATAATCCTATCACAGTGTTATTCATTCCCTCCCAGTTACAGGGACTGTTTCAACATGCTGGTCTAATTGCTATTGCTGGGGGTGGGGACAGGGAGGTGAGCACAGAAAAACAATAACAATGCTAAAGCTGCAGGCAATGCTAGGTTAAGCCTACACCCAATTCTTGATGTGCTCTTGATGCGCATGCAGAGCTTGAAAACACTCATAGAAACAAAGACAGACAAGGGAGATGACAATCAAGAAATGTCCTCTTCGTCGTAATGGCAAGGCCAGGACACTGAATCGAAACATCTGCTGTTGTGAGTGCCTATTCAAATCAGACATGAAAAGCTTGTATTTCTTTGGGATGTGATGGGGAGGAGAGAAGAACAGAAACTGAGGCAAAAAGCATTTCTTAAATAACATCATTATTTATTGCATGTGTCTATAAAGAATCAATACAATCTAAAGCAATGAACTAAGTTTAAATTATCATTTCTTAGTAGCATCACAATATTCAAGATATGAAATATTTACAAAGAAAGACACAGCAAGATAAGCCAGGGCCCATAATGTAACCTTTAAGATGCTGAATAAAAACTTGAAACATTATCCAAATGCAAAAACACTGCTCAAAACACCAATAGGCTCGATTAGCAAAAAACAAACAGAAAAAAATTTCATTTCAAATTTGAAGAAAAGATGTACAAACAGCAAAAATCTGATTTTAAGGTTTAACAAATATTATTAACAGTATTTATACATTTGGTACGTCTTTGTAAACTAATTTTCAAAAGTGTAAATATTGCATATATGCCATTTGTGTTGTACCTAAGTAACAAGAATTAATTATGTCAAGTATTAATGATTTCTCTTAAAGTCTTTTTTTAGAATTACGTACAGCATTAGAAAATGTCCTCATAGTGGCATTTATTTCACAAGACCATCCCATGACAGTTAAAAAAAAATCAAAGCCAAACCATTCTGGTTAGCGTATAACTTAATTAGTGCTTTTGTTGTATCAGAAAGTTCACTCAAACACATACTATGTACAGTACAAACAACATAAGTTATTTAACTTAACATCTCTCAAACGTTTTCTCAGCGTTTACTTAGATGAAATTCTCTGTTAACATCACACTATTTACAGTATATAGGCAAAGGTTAAGTACCAGTGAATTCAGATAAATTAAGAGATACGTCCCCTGGTCTGTTTCTTTTATTCGGTCTGTATGTGTCATTGTTTCCATTCAGTATTTCTGCATGTTTCATTGTTGTTATTGTTGCAGTTGTGTTTTGTTTTTTTTTTTGCTTGGAAGCTTGGAACATAGCATGTACTACATTCAACGTGTCTTGTGTTACAATCTATAAACTTTGTAAGTGCAAGACCATGCATTAGCTCCGGTGTGTCTTGTCTGGTTCTCTCAGCTCAAAGTGGCAGCAAAGGCCAAAGGATCAAGCTTTTGAGTGGCTCATTGAACAGCCAGTCAGTCCATGTCCTGCATTCACCACATTGCTCGGCGCTGCCTGCACCTGCTAACCAACCAGCTGGTGTGACAAGGCTCTGCAATGAGGCATCAGGTGAGAAAATATAAGATTCTGTGCTAGTCATTTACTATTTATAACTACAAACATTCATGTCCCTGTCTATTCCTGCAGGCCATGAGGACGTACAGGATATCACAGGTGAACAGTGGATAGGTTGGGTCCAGAAGTAAAGTGGATAAAGGTGCTGAGGCTTGGGCTCAGACAGGCCACAGATCTGTTGTTCAGGTTGAGCAGGACCTGCTTCATGTCGCAGTATTTGTGTGGTGTTCATGCAAGTGTGATGCAACACAATACTGTAATCCTCCATGGTCCTGTGGGATACTTTAAGTGTGTATGAGTCACTACTCCTCCATCTCAGGCATATAATAAATATATTACTCTGGCTCTTGAATACATACTTTTGTAATAAATGTAACGTGGGGAGAAAAGGAACTTAATCTCAGAGAGGCTGTCTCTCATTCAGCTCTGATGAACATTCAGTCTGTTAAGTGATCAGTTACATCTTTGATATACTGCGTATTTATAGGTCCGAACTAAAAGATCCATCAGAAGGGGGCTGATGGAAGAGTAAGGCTTTGGATTGGTGATTTCAAAAACATTCACCTCTGAAAATAAATATTATATATATAGTATAATTTTCTGACTGTGAGAATTGGTACCAACCTGGTTTTTGTTGAGGTAGGTTTTTAAACAAAGGTTAACTTTGATTTTTAAATATGTTCATAAATGCCACCTCATTTTGCAGTACAATCTGTATAGAAAATCCACACACACATTTCTCCAAATGCATACATACATGATAAATAAATAAATATATGTAATCTGTATGCGGGAAAGGTTTTTGCATGTGTTCTCCAGGTTTGGTTCACAGGTTTTCAGGCGAGGGTATCTGGCAACAGTTGGCTGAAACCAAAAGAAAACCAGCTGAAAGTGTATGAATAATAGTAACGACAATAATAATTAACATAACAATATACTGCAGAATAATTTTGCAGGCCTACGTACACATATAAATAGTCAACTATCTATAGTTAGAATTAAACGTCCATTTAAGTTCTTGTTATTCTTTTAAGTAATCTATTACAGCAGCAGAGATGGCGCCTGAATGTTTTGGTGCCGAGAAAAGCGGAGGGAAGATTTGGGGGAAAATGTCTGTGTTGCCATGGTGATGGCCATCCCAATGACCCTTGAAGGCAGCGAAGGGGTCAAAGGACTTCGGCTGCAGTACATGGTCCAGCTGTCGTTGTGGCAACCTTGTTACTAAACTGCAGTGGAATCCTGTGTTCACAGGAGCAGAGGGTAGAGGAGGGGAGTGGGAGGAACCCAACGGCCTTCATTCTGGAATGAGAAGAAGAAAAGGAAGCATATATGAATTACTTATAATGCAATAAAAACAGAAGATATGCTGGATCTCATGGTTCTTTAGCAACATCAACAAAGAAACAAGGTTACTATTATTTCTGAGATCTTTATCATTTCTAACAAGATATTAACAAAGCTGTTTAGTGAATCCATGTTTGATGATGCAAACTGACAAAATTAAATCAATAATACATGCCTGCAAACACAAATCAAAATGTAAGAAACAATTCACTGACTGACGTATAAAAACTTAAAACATTATTTTTGACAACTGTGTATTCCTAATTCTGATGGTGGCGGCAGAGAAGCTCCAGAATTCTCCTCGACTGAGAAGAAATTAGTCGTTGAATTAATGACACATGAATCATGGCCAAATAAAAAACACTATTATTAAAAAAAAAATGTTGATTGTGTTAAACGTATTTATTTTACTCAAGTTTCAGCTAAAAACATCATCCATTTCAGTTGGTTAAACCTGTAAGTTTAAGATTTAAACCATGATTTAATCTGTCTTAAAAATACATCCTTGTTGGTCCTGTCCAGGCTTACATTTAAATGTATATGTAAATAGTTATGTAGGACCGAACAATATAGAGGAGGGGGACATCAAAAGGATACCTCTACTCTTATAGACCTGCCTTTGTGAGGATTTCTATTCCTCTGCTCGTACACCCTGATGTGGCAGGTGCTTTCACAGCAGGGGGAAAACAGAGTGGCATTTAGCACTGTGCAGCTGACACAGAGCAGCCTCCAATGATGGTGAGAGGCGGCAACAACACTCCCACACAACGACCAACACACACGCAGGTATCCTTGATTGCGTACCTACTAAAGCCAAATGAATAAATCTGCCAGGTTTGTTCCAGCACACACATAAATCCATTCTATTTTCATATACTCTTAAACCCTGAGTCTTCAAAGTGTTGCTTTTCTCCCAGTGGAAAGCTGTGCTGACCCTTGCCCCTGTGTACTTGTTTGTGAGGTTTCATTTGCATGCAGCTATCAAATGGGAGCGGAAGTCTCTCTCTCACATACACACACACACACACTCGCCGTGGCTGCATTTCTTCCCTCATTCGCTGTCTCCTCTCTCTTCTCCAGCCGCGAACAAGAGCTGTTTTCACAAAGCTGGATGTGATCGTCATTCTCTAAAACAAACCTTCCATTCACAGTCCTCACTGTTACCCCCTCCTCAACTACTCCCACCGTAAACACACACACGTCTGTTCTCGCTCCGTGCCCCTCACATACTCGCAGCAAATGAAAATCAGTGAGCTTAAATCAAGATGAAAGCTTTCTAAACACTTGGCATGTGCTTTAATGATGACCGAGCCATCAGACCGGGAACGGGTTCCTTTGGAATGTCCTCAAACATTATATATATATATATATTAAAAAAAAACTGATCTCCATCCACAGTGCATTACCACAGATGGTCATGGATGCCTGTGATACAAAAATCTAGAATCAAAGTTCATTTTAAAAGAATAATAGTGATTGATTTCACCTCTGAGGCCACCTGAGTCGGCTGGACCCTGTCTGTTCTTTGCTGGAGACAAAATAGAAACAG
Organism: Maxillicosta whitleyi; assembly: GCA_029822895.1. Classification (NCBI taxonomy): domain Eukaryota; kingdom Metazoa; phylum Chordata; class Actinopteri; order Perciformes; family Neosebastidae; genus Maxillicosta; species Maxillicosta whitleyi. The sequence goes on along the minus strand of JAPSES010000019.1, from coordinate 4,471,708 downwards.
TAGGGTAGGAGGTGGTGGAAAACCACAGTAACAGAATCAACCTGACAGGGAGGAATGGGAATGCAGTGAGGTCATGGGACTAACGGTCCTTAACAGTCTGTGTGTGTTTCATGCAGGGCTGGGCTAGTCAGTGGCCTGTAGAGGCAGACACTTGGGTGAGAATGACTGAGATGTACCGGGAAGGAGAGCTGAATCACTAACAGCTCCGATTAGCAACCAGGTGTAGATATGATAACATGAACATAAACACTGAGTGATATACGCTTTTATGTTGTAACTGTAAATTCTTGTACAAATGATTGCATTAGCAGAGGTGCTGTAGGACAATGTGCAGAGTTGAGGCTCTCAACTCAGTACACACACTGCTATTTCAAACAAAAGCTGATCACAGAAAAGTGTGGGTGGGCAGGAAGATTTGGGGAGGCGGGGTGTTATTGAGAGAAGGGGACAGAGGTCCAGCAGGGAATGAACCCAATGGCTTCTACTACCCCTCCTCTTTAGAGCACGTCCACACAACCCTCCGCCCCTCCTAACACGACTGTGCCCCCTGTCCCAACTCACACATACACACACACACACATACACACAAACACACATATACACCACGGCTGTGTTCATTATTTATTTAGTTCTCACAGGCTAAATTTAGTCCTGCTCCATTCAGGGCTAGGACACACACACATAGGCATGTATTAGCAGACTCTTCTCTACTGCTTCAGAAGCAGAGTAAACACATCCTCATGCCTGTTAATGTGTTATCTGCTCGAGTAGTTCCCTGATGTCGCACTTCTAAACGAATGGGCTTTTCTAAACACCAATAGCACAAAATGGAAATTATTCACCCGCTGTTTGTTTTTTCAAAATGGAGCCTTGCAATCAATTAAAACTAAGGTCAGAAGCAGTTTTCTCCTACAGACAGGGGAAGGATCAGGGAGTTCAGATCTGATCTGTTTACATTCCTGCTCTGCTGACTCCTCCCTGAACTACACCACTATTTCACCAAACAAACACTGGCTGACTCCTCACCTCTGACCTCCCACACCTCAGTCTGACCAACAAAACAAAAACACCACCACTATTGACTCTCTTCCTCCATTTTACACACATCCCACAGAACACAAGCAATTATGTCTTTCACTCTTGTCTATTTAAAGTGTATCCTCTGTACATTTCAGTAGCGTAAGGTTTCTAAACACACTGCGATAATTACCCAAGAGGCTACACTTCATATTACAAAATGATCAGATGAAATTGAGCGACTGCCACATTGCACAACAACTGTCTGACTGTCCTTATGACATCACTATTAAATTACTCCAGTAATGGAGGAGGTAGGAGTATACAAGTCTGACTGTATGAACACCTGGATTATTAACCATAAAACAAATAAACACAATGCAGAAGAGATGGTGAAGTGGCCTTTCAATGACTGACTTTCTAAGGATAAAGGAACTAGCTAAGCCTATCAGGTGTGTGTTTAAGTCCTGTATCTACTACCCATAGACAAAACAGCCTCCTCAAGAATGTCTAATCCTGAAGTGAATGTAATCCTTCTTACCTGAAAGCTAAATTGAGGAAACGCGAGGTTGACTTTGTTTTTATCTAGCGCTGGAACATCCCGCCCTACTTTACTCAAAGAGTTATGTATTAGATGGTTAGGAGTGCTATGTGTGTCTGTGAGGGAAAGGAAAGTACAGAACAGGTGAGGAAATAGACTAAGTACTCCTCAAAATAATGTATCCACAGAAATAATCAAGAAGACACAGTACTTGCTCTAATAAGGCAGTATATGAGACATAACAAATGGCTAGAATGTACTAAAATATGGTAATGACCTGTGCAGAAACTCATTATATCCATGAGATATGATGTAAAAAAAAACTGGAAACAAGAATTGTGAGTTTAGTTGCTTTAGACTTTAAGATATATTAGGTGTTACATATTACACCTTTGCAAAATGAGCACACCATACCAAAAGACATTTAAGATCAGTTAACCTGGTAGTTGTTTTTGAGTGAGAGTCTACTTAGTGGATCTAATCAGATTTGATCATCTGATTGTTTAATGCATTGTTAGACAATACTCTGGTGTAAAAAGCCAATAAGAGAGTCTGCGGAGGTCAAAAAACAACACAGAAACAAAAAAAAAACCCCTCAGCGCTCAGATGCACCGATGTGGAGAAGAGGTGGGTGTGTTCGGGGGGTGGGTTAAATCACATGATTTCTGAAAAACAGAAACCAGTGCCTGGAGAATACCAGAGAAACGGGAGAGTAGAACGCAGAAGGGGGAAGGGTTTTGGGGTTGGTTCATGGCTTCTTGAAACTGGCTCGCCACACCCCCACCTTCTCCCTGTTGTTGTTGTGGCAGATGGTGGCCAGTCATTAGCGTATTGTCACTCTCCTCTGAAGGGCCAGATAACCAGTGAGCACTGCTTGGCGGGGCAGGTGCAAAACCCCGGACTCCCCCGCTACCTCCACCATCTGCTGACGGCTGTGTGTATGTTCGGGTAGCAGGAAAAGACACACACATACTGGGATAGTGACTGTGTATGTGTGTGTCTGGGTGGGTTTAGGAGTGGGTGGGTAGTCTAGGCATATTATAAATGAAAAGCAAGGAGAGTGTGAGTCAGTAGTCTCCCTTGTCTGTGCACATGTAAGCTATTTTCGCCTGAGACAAAAAACAGCAGATAAAACTGAATAAAGAAAGGGGGGAAATAAAGCTGCTTTCATAAAAAAAACAGAGAAGTGACTGTAGGGATTCACTACTAAAAGAGATCATCAAAGAAAGTAAAAATAGTTCTAATACTAAAAACTGCTGGTTTCCTTTAATCAAACAGAGATGGATGTGTGATATGTCTACTGTGCTCTTTACAATGAGACTCTAACGCACAGCACTGGTTCAAAGGTCATGGAACTGACTTTGACAACGGGGCCAGGAGGCATGCACTGAAAACTAAACACCTCCTTCTGTCACTGCACCTCATGTCAAGCCCAAACCCAAACAACAGCGTCACCCATCATCTAACAGACTTCACCTTTCTTCACTGAGCCACATGAAAACCATGGAATTCAGACAGAAGGCATACGCTGTAATATTTGCATGTTAGTTGTAGAATTCTCTCTCTGTTTCTCCCTTACATGGTTAGGCTTCTGATACCAAAACGGGCTCAGGTGGTCTGTGTCCTTAATCTGCCAGTTTTCAATGGATCCACTGTGGGTTATGCAGAGTAGGGTTCACTTAGTGATAGCACGAGAATGTGGTAAAGCCTGTCGTGCTATAGTAAGACACGTGTCCTTGTTTTCTCTTTCCACTATCAAAGTCTTGCCACACTGGTCATGCTGCTGTTTATAGCAGAGTTTACTAGCAGGTACAAGTATGTTTTCATCCCCAGATTTTTTTTTTGTTTACAAGGAAAGGCTTATATAACCAAGACACAGTAGCTAAGGCCAACCATTACCAGAACAATACTGATCTCTATTTCTTTCTGTGTTTCTTTTCTGTCTTTCCTTCTTACTCCTCCATTCCTCCCCCTCACTCACTCACTCTCTCCCTCCCTCCAGTCAACAGCTCAATTGTCTATTTTGTTTTTATAGGAAAACAAAACAAGTCATCCAACCTTCATCACCATTGTTCCTCCACCTCCCCTTTGCCTCCTCCTCTTCCTCGTCCGCTTTCATAACCTCAGACAAACATCTCCACTAAGTTTCAAAGTTCAAATTTTGGATTGTGTCTTCTCAAACATAAAAGGTGGCAGGCCACAATGGAAGTGACAGGACAATAGGTGGGAGGTTCACAGGTATGAGGCGGCCACATGTGAATGAGTGTGTGTGTCTAGTCAGAGTCATATGCGTTAACACGAAAACAATAGTGAACGCCTGCTCTATGTCAAACTGTTTCATTGGTGTGTTTGTGAAGTTGTTCACAATGAAAAAAAGAATCCTCCCATCCCCCTTCTGAGTCCATCCCACCAGGTTAGAAAAACAAGTGAGCATTCATCTCTCCCGGCAACCTTTGCACACTGCCCGCATTCCAGTCCTGAAACCCAGTACCTGACAATTGATAAACAACTGACTCACTTGTTTTTCTGGGGAACCCGATGACTTGCACCAAGCCCCACACTGACTGCGCTCACAGCAAGAGAGCCAGCAAAGACCAAGACACAGACAGACAACTTGGTTGTGAAACCACAAATAGCAATTAAACTCTTATGTTTCACCATCAGGAACACTGACTTCTGACTCACAATGATCAGGACACAATGTGTTTACTTTTCATAGAACAGCAACTTCTGACATTGCCCTATTGGACCATTGCTCTGTATAAATAATCCCTATCATTTAGAGATGTATAAAAACAGGGCCTAATTCAAGTGAAAGGCAATATTTTCTGCAAAAATAACTACTCCTAAATATTTCTCAGCTTATTTATTGATATTAAAGCCCTGTTACAATTACAGAACAAAACAGAAACCTTTCTTGGTCGTTTCTATAGAGTGTATATCTTAGGTATGTAGTGATTTACGCCTCACTAGATTAGATTTTATGATGAATTACTCATGTGATATGAAAACTGCGTCAGTAAGGGGCAGAGCGGCCCATTCACGCAAACACAACCGCAGAATCAAGTCAGACAGAATACACATGACACGGTGGTGCGCACTTTCAAAATAAGATAATGCGAAAGTCAGACTGTAGCAAACAAAGTCAAATTAAGATGGTGAACACTGATCTTAAACTATTATTTAACTGGTAAGTAACAGCAGCCAGGATGGAGATTAAAAAAATACAACTTGTGCGATTTTGTTTACGCACATACAAATATGTAATGCTTTTATTTCGAAGGAGAATCGTTTTCCGGTACAAATTCTGCAAAATGTCTAAGTCGTAGCAGATGAAAGACATAGTAAACACGTCTTCTTAGCATCGCATAGCCTTGAGATTTGTGCGTCAGGGGTGTGACGAGTTGGTGACTAATCCTATCTAAACATCACAGCCTACACCCAAAGGCATAACAACTTCACTTCCCACGGATCTTTGAGCTTGTCTTCACACACTGAAAACTGCTGCTGTCATACAATATGCTTCTAAATGTATAACGGACTGAAATGATGAGGCTACGTGTTATTGTTATGCGCAACGTTTCGGAAATGGCTATGATTACGCAGCGTCGCTGTATGTATCATGTCGAGTACAGAGCGGTTTAGATATACATAATGCACTATTCAATATTAAATGTCAAGTTAAGATCAGATGTATTCATAAAAACACACAAACATATCACTATGTCCCAGCTTTACACTGCATTCATTATATGTTAAAGCACACATGATTCTATGGATCAACAAACGAGCCTGTTTCTTCCATCATTTTCATCTGTAATAGATGATCATCATTTTCCTTTTTTTTAAGGATGAAAATGAGTTCTCTCGCGCTGCTTAGCAACCAGAAGTATATTCCTGCAGAGTGCACAGTAGCCCTAAGGCGGATCTCTAACCTACTCGAGCCCTACACCATTCACTTTATGAATGAAAACCAAGTGGATGAATGAGTTTGTCACGTGTATGAAAACACTCACCTTTCACAGCAGTGGCAGTTTCCTTGAATCCCAGGCTGGCATATGGACTGGAGTTGAAACCGTTCATGCCCCCCTTGCAACCACAGGCTGCCTTGAACCTCAGGAGTCCGTCACAGCCTCCTAGTCTGCATCCACCAAGGTTTCCCTCCATTAAGTTTAAGGCAATGTAGTTAAGTCCATTTTGATAACCAGCTGACGTCTCCCTGCACATGGGGCTGTTGCTACTATAGTCCTCATCAGGTCCCTCAGAGGCACGAACGCTACGGGATACATTCTCCACAGAGGCAGAGCTATGCCTTTTGGTGTCATGAGCAAAGGATGGGCACACAGGTGCAACAGTGGTGGTGGAGGAGAAAGTCTCAGAACTGTGTCGCCGCCGCCCATGAGGGTCAGCTTTGATCACTTTGGCCCCCCTGTGTGGATCCAGAAGGTTGACAGACAATGATGGACCCCCTAAGAGAAAAGAGTCCACCGGAGCAGGTGGTACATCATCTACAATGCTGCTCTCAAGGCTAAGTCTCTGCACACAGGTAGTGGGGCTCATAGGGAGGGGCTCGGCATCACTGGTGCAGAGGGCAGGTAGGGGAACAGGGGGGCTGAAAGTCATCTCAGTGTAGTCGTCCTTAACTGGAGCCATCTTATTCTCTACCGACCCCCTTTCCTCTGTTTTATCCACTAAAGTTGTTTCCTCCCCTGCTTTACTTCCCTGCACATCCTGCTGAGAGTTGAGCAGACTAGGACATGTCAAGACTTCAGGCCTGTGTTTAGTACTACCTGTGGGGGAGGGGGCTTCAGCATGGTTTGAGCCATGGTGGTCTTGTGAGTGTGCATCCACATTTACATAGTCAATGAGTGGCGGTGATCCCTTCTCTGCACATGAAAAATTCAAACTGGAGGACTCCGATGCTCTGGTTGTCAGTGGGTCACTGTTAGAGCTACTAAAGTCTATGTTGATGTATTCTCCTGGACTGCGTGGCTCTGAGGGAAGGGGGTGTTCACTCATACATGGTAAGGTCCTGAGAGACTCCAAAGCCAAGCGGGTGGGCCGACACACCCTATTCCGGTGTACCAACCCCCCCTCTACTCGAGTCCCTCTAAAAGGAGACGGAGCAGAAGAAGGGGTGCCTGGTGTACATGGAGACACACTGTCCAAAGAACCTTCTGGAGAGACAGGGCAGTAGTTGGACTCCTCCTCTATCCGTTGTCTTTGTAAACTCATCACTACATACTGGTCTGTGTCTGTGGACCCTTTACGCTGCAACTGGCCTTTAAGTGAGCGTGGCAGTGAGCTGTAAAAATAAGGCTGTCTGTGATGTTGCTGGGGGTGGGGATCGCCGCCTGTGGGACTAAGGATGTAGTCAGGGGGTGTGAAAGACACCAGGGGGTCAACAGGAGACATATTCAGGTATTCTCCATTAGTGAGCTTTCCCTCTGTGCTCTCCACTGACATCTTGGTTCCACACCACATGCGCATATAGCCACTGTCCTCCAGTGAAACACTCCCTGGGGAGTCGGTGCGTGGGGCCAGCCCACCCGAAGTGGAGTGTGAGCGGGGGTTGATGATCTGTTTTGGGGCAGAAATACACATGGGGCTCATTGGCATATAGAAGTCATCTTTGGACCCTGGAGTCTGAGGTGCCACACCAGGCATCATAGGCATGTATCCACTGTCAACCGGCAGACTGTCGGAGCTGACTTGGACAGCCCTGTAATCCTCAGGATAGGTCCCTTTAGGAGAGGCAGTGTGACACCTGCGAGGACCCTGGTTTCCACTGCCAAAGGTGGCCCTCATAAGAGTATACTCATCTAGTGATGCTGAAGATACTTGTGGGGGACCCCTCTGCTGGCGAGGGGTGGTGAGGGAGTATGTACGCTTTCGATAGGCCTTGTCTAGCTCAGGTATGCGACGGTAACCATTTTGATTCTGCCTTTCCATCACCATGTAACCATCAAGCTCACTGCCATCACGAGAAGGGGGGGTGTCAGCTTTGAGAGACTCAGGAGTGTTGCTACGTAGCGTCAGAGAAAGCCTGATGTCCCGTGTGTCTGCAGGGCTAGAGCCATACTCCTCACATGATATAAAACCAGCATCACTAGGAGAGCCTGAGAAGGAGGCACTGCAACTGGAGGGGCGAGGCGCACTGCTGTCAGGGCAGGAGGACAGACTCACTAGGCTAGGGGCAGCCATGGGTGGGGAATGAGACAGTGGCATAGACATGGACTTACTGTGCTGGAGGGAAGAAGATTCAAACGTCCGAGTTGGGCGTGTAGTAATGGTGTGAGATCTGCTCAGGATGGTCCGGTGGACCCCTGGGCTGAGGGGACTCCCGGTCACTGACATGGGGCGTGTCATGGTGCCATCGCCCTCGCTGGCAGTGCGTATTCGACAGGAGGTAAATTTGCTCACGGGTGAAGTGGCAGCCATGCTATCAGTGCGTGACCGGCGGGGAAGCCCTGTCTGACTGGGAGGGGGGTTGTTCAGGTGCCGCCGTGTGGGCACAGAGATGGGGTTTGTCCCAGATGACTGGCTTTTACTGCGCGGACGGAATTCCGACAGCTCCTTCATAGCTTTCATCGCCTCTAGGATAGTTTCGTGTATGTTTTGCGCCACCACAGAGTCATCCGCCTGCATCCATAACTCCCCCGGGCCCGTGGCCGCGGACCGTCCGACCTCAATGAAGAAAAAGCTGTCAGAGTGGCCGCACCTCCGGATGTTCATCAGCTGTAAGATGACGGAGGCAACCTCTGAGTTCAGTTTGACAAAGCTGATAGTCCGGCTGGAGAGACACAGCCTGTAGACCCCGGTCAAATTCCTGCTCTGCCCCAGACCTTTGGATTTCAGGTTGACTTGCCATACCTCCTTGTAGACGGCGGTGACCGGCGTTATTACACCATAGCTGGCCTCGTCAAAGCCGACCAGGGAGGACGCAGAGTTGGACGCGGAGCCGTCATACACTTTCCCCTCTGCCATTAAATCTGTCAGAACCTGATACCAGCACTCCTGTTCTTGTTCGTTTTCTGCCGCCACCGCAAAATACTCATCCTTAGTATAAAGCGCAATGAGATATTTGTGTTTTGCATCCGCTCTCTTGTTGATACACAGACAACAGTCCAGTGGAATAACTCTCTTCGCGGACGATTTGTTTTTCCATTTCTTCTCGCTCTCGTAGTACTCCAGCCGGGCAGGGAAGCCTTCAGTCGGCTCTTTCAGTACGAAAAAGCGCTTGTGTCCGTGTTTCTGCTTCTTCAGGTATCCGCACTTCTTAATATTCCCGTTAAGGTTCGTGTTACTGGGTAATAACGGTTGATCTCCCGTATTTGGCGGACTCGCCATTCTAGCGTCCTTCACTTTCAGACACAATGCTTCCTTTTCTTCGAGTTGCTGAAGAAACGACGCGCTTTATTTTAATCCTCTATTTTACGCGCCGGTTGTGCGTTCGTTCGTCTTCCCAGCTGAGCAATAAATAACACATGTCTGCTGGTGTCCGGACTGAGGAGGGGAAACAACATGTGACGATCTACACATCCAGTTCTGTTGTAGGAAAAAAAAAGAGAAGGCAAAGAAGAGGAAAAAAAATACACACACCGACAGTGGGCGGTGCGCACTCAGCTCATTGGGCTTATTGGTGGAAACGGGAGGAATGCTGGAGTGAGATGGCCCCGTTCAAAGCAGAGAGGGAGTTCGGAAAAAGCCCTCCTACTATTACTCTGCCCTCTTCCGACTCATTTGTGCGTAGTAAGACAGGACTATAGCTTTATTTTTAGCACCTCTTGTCCTGTGATCCAGCATTTGGCTGCTATGAGTATTTTTTTTATCACTCTATTACTCCAACTGTTCCTATAAAACCTACGTGTTTGCCATTTAAAGAAATATGGCAAATGATAAAACACAAGATCAAAATAGTTATCCTGTCTGAGTCAGACTTTGTTTTGCCACCAGTATTATTTTAATCGCCTGTTGTTGTCTATGTTTGCATTTTAAACATCATGTTTACCCTATTCGAATGTGGCTGGAGATGGATCTGTTCCAATCCTCCTCTCCACATGGTAAACAAGAATCACCCAGTCTACTGCAGCTCTGTCAGAGGAATATAATATTCCCTCTGCGCCACTAGCTAGAATACATTCACGTTTAGGTGAGGTATTTTAAGTCCAGGTTACTTTCCAGCCGACAAAGATAAACTTGTAAAAAATAAAATAAAATAAATAAATTTAAAACAAACAACATAATCATATTCAGTTTTTAATGCGTAATGGTCGTCTTCTGCTTTATTCTTTATTATCTATACCTCTAAAATAGATGCTCTTTGATTCTAGTTCCAGTCATTTCACTAATAACACTAATTTCCGATTGTTTTTTTCTAACGTAAACATATCAGCCTGAACATATAAAGGCGAGACAGATATTTTTAAAATGACAGTTATAAATTACACCGCAGCAGCAACAGAGCTATACACGGATGTATCTTTAAAAATATAATATTAAAAACAATCCTGATGACGTAAAAAAAATTCTCCTGATCTCGGTGCGTCAATGCCTGGCAAAGTGCGTAATGATGAAATGCGGGAGCCAGCTGGGCATCACGGTGTGGCGCTGGTGCGTGTGTCTAGCAGACAGCCAATAGTCTGCTTTCTACTTCCTCTAACAGAGGGATGGTGATGTTTGTTCGGTGATAAAAGCTTGTACAGTATGTCCTCGCAGATATGATGTGTGCAGGTTTGGAAACACGACATGCGTATATCCTGAACAGTAATCACAGCCAAATTGAATTAAAATGAACCGGTGATTCACATATTTTCAGCCAAAGCACAAATATGAATAATTAGCCACAAATGCCATTTATATCAGGCACATGTCCCTTAAGAATAAACATGGTGAAAGCTGCACATTACATCTCACCCCCACCCTTTTTTTTCCCTTCAGATCCTCACATTGCTGGCTCAGCACCAAACCACCCTGTCCTCAAAGGGAAGGTCAATTACCATGCCTTATATAGGTCAATTATGCCACCACAAGCAATGATTTGACTACTGCAGAAAGAATCAAATCAGGCAGCAACCTCCTATGACCCCCCTCCCTTAAATAACCTCTGTAGATTTGGGCATAGGGTATCCAAATCTTGATTAGATTCTGATTGTGTTGCAGTTTGTTTCCTTTGTACTGTAAAGTCATATCAGTATAAATAGAGGTGGCAGAGCTGCCTGCCCAAACCTACAGGCTCAGGTATCTCCCTAAAGGAAAGGGAGGGTTCCCTGTTTGTCGATATTAGGTTTCTTACATGACAGGCATTGAAATCAGCCCAAATGTTTACACTTTCTGTGGTGTCACTTTGTTTCCATATATGTAGCCTAATAGTAACTGTATTTATAGTACACTCTAAAAAAATATAAGACCGTATTTAAAAAAAAAAAAAAAAGTGGCAACAATTTCCACTTGATTTTCTTAAGTAAATCTTACATTTGTTTCCCAAATATCCTTTACTACAATATTTTATGTAAAGCTTACAAATGTTTTTTACATATATTTTTCTAGCTTTCTGAATCTTGATGAATCCTTTAAAATTATGTTTTTTTCTACAAATTTTTTCCTGTTGTCAAACCACAGCACAATTGTGTAATAATGACACCGTAAGTTCAGACTACTTTTTATGTAGGTACGTTTTAATAATACGTAAAAGAGGATTAATTCCTACCGCTTCTCTTGTACTTTAGTGCCTTTAACTCCATTTTTTTTCTTTCATCCTCACCAACACTCACTTGACCCATGGTGGATATGCTTAAGGTTGAGTGTTGCTCAAGCTCAATGTAGCAATATCATGGAGGCCAATGAAGAATGACCCAAATCCTTGACATTTTTTGCTGGCATATTACTTTTTCTATCTCATTTTCGTATCACTTGGATCACAGGTTAAGTATGGACAAAAAGTACTGGGACTCATTGCATGCAGGTGTTTCAGTGCTAAGAGGAATGAGCTAATGCTGTATAATTTTATATTGTTTTCATCTGAAGGCTTCATTCATTTTCTTTAGGCTATGTTATTCAAAATTTGTAACAAAATACTTCAGAGTTTATTGATAAATTGTTGATTTGTTTTAACACTATAACCGTTTTAAGACTCAGAGTTAGTTTTCTGGTAGATTGCAAGTACATTTTTGTCTATGATTTATCACCGTTTTTTTAAATAACATTATCTTCTGTATTTTGCATTTTTCTGTGTAAATCATTTATTTTCTTGCAGTTAATTTCCTATATTTGATTTAGACGTTCATAAAAACTTGCAGTAGAGAAAACTGAAGAAAAAGTGAATTTTTCAGCAAATATATCAACAATTTATACTTAACTAACATGCACTTTCATCAATCCAACTCCACGGATTTTATTGATGGATCGATGATGTAGAAGATGATGGTGTTTCCATGGTAACTACAGATCCTCTGAACATCCAAATAGGTCATATCTGATGACCATGAAAGATGACAAACTGTATTTTACACCAATTATTTCCATGTCTTGATTGATTAGTGGAGCAATAGGTATTAAATAGATCAGTAGATGCTTTTGGTTACCAGTAGTGGTTATGCTCTTTATGGGTTAAATGTTTTACCTCTAGATTGCTGAAATATTGTGATCATTATTAACTACTTAAACAATATGTGAGCATCTGTTTTTTTCCAACTCTTTCTCAAGAAGAAAACCATCTGGAAAATTAGAAGAAATGTGATTTGACATGTATTATGATAATTATTGATAACTGACTGTCATATTTTCATCATGATAATATTTCAAATAAATGGGAAAGGGAAGTCCAACACACTGTGGATGTGATGTGTCCAAATCTTTTTGTTCATATAGTGCATATTGTCACTAAGATCAAGTTTATTACAAGAGTAGTGACCTATTTTTTCTTTTGTTTTAGTTTACCAGTGACATTTCTCCCAGGGGTAGTTCAACTTCCAGTGTATAATACAGGGTGACACAAAAAAAATGGAATTTTTGAAGTGCGTATTGGCAGACATGAGCAAGTGGCAGCACCACGAGACAGTGACCTTGAGCAAATAAACACGCCGCCATTTTAGTAAAACCATGGATCAGTGGAACGGGCAACAGCGTGCGTTAGCCACAAAAATGTTTTCTAAAAACATTGACAGTTTGAAAGCTGCACAGAGGGAGTTCCACCATTTTTACAATTTAGGATGACATGGTGCTGTTCCATCAAAACACGCGATAAAATGTTGTTGTCTTTGAAGAGACTGTATCTGCCTTAAAGAAGAAACCAACAGGATGGCCAAGAAGTGCTCATACTCTACAGAACACTGATGTGAAGATTGCCAGATTTGTCCATTTGTGATTTTTTTCCCTCAAGAGTAAAGTGTACACAACTCAACCAAGAACTCTGGATGAGTTAAAACAGAGAATTTAGGATGAAATTCACAGTATCCCAGCTCTGACATGTTGCAGCGGTCAATGAGGAATCTCAACAGCAGATTTCAAGAATGCATTCATACAGGAGGACGCCATCTATGGGATGTAATTTAAAAAAAAAAAAAAAAAAAGTAAGAAAATTCCATCATTGTTTCTTAAATGGCATGTTTTAAGGTTTCATTTATGAATGAAATATTTTTCTTCCATCACTCTTGTTTTCATTGTATTGTTAAAATATTCCTGTTTTTTTGTGTGTGTGTGTGTGTGTGTGTGTGTGTGTGTGTGTGTGTGTGTGTGTGTGTGTGTGTGTGTGTGTGT
>JAPSES010000019.1:4413839-4431871 GCA_029822895.1 Maxillicosta whitleyi | reverse complement strand
ATTATTGTTAATAAATTTTTGCATTTCACAAATTCATTCCAGGGGCCGGATCGGGCCCTTTGGCGGGCCGGATTTGGCCCCTGGGCCCCATGTTTGACACCTGTGTATTAGACGATCAAGAGGTGTGCTTTAATGGCAAAAACAAAAAAAATGTGGATTAAAAATATACCCTTTAACTTCAGATTTTAAACATATATAAAATCCTCTTTTTTATGTGGCTATGTGGAATGCAAATATTTTCCCCTCTGGCAGTAACATGCTGTGTTTATCTATAAGATTAAAACAGCATCAGCAGTAGATTTAGGTTAAGAATAAATCTAAATACCACACATTTTCCAGATTCTTGAATGCATCATACAAAGATAGATATGTTTCCATCACTTTATGGGAGATTGTGCAACCACAGCATACCTAAATCCAGGCTTATCCACAGCATACCTAAACCTTCATAGGAACTATTATTGCAAAATATTATTATGTACACTATGAGATCCTGCATTTTCTGCCTTAAGACTGCCCATAAGTAACTGCAGAAACTGATTTATTTCCCCATAACACAGACACACCCAGACTTAGAATTACACTGTTTTGTAATGTAACACAAACACAGACACACAATATAATCACAGAGGGTTGTAATAACAGTAAACCACTGAGTGCCAAGTAAACCATGAACAAAAACTATGTTTTCTTTTTAAAATGGACAAAAACAAGTCTTGCACCTGTCCTTTTTAAGCAAAGCCCAGGACTGACGAAGAGGACAGCTGAAGTTAAAGGTGGCCAAAACTTCACTTTTCACTTCAGATCAAAATATAAGTATAAAAAAAACAATATTAGAAATCTAATGACACCATCAGCACTGTCTTTATTATCCTTTTTCAGGCAAATTGGCAGTCGTTGGTGGAAGTGTAGGTCAAGACCCTGAGAGCGAGACTAACAGATTTTCTACGGGGCATCTTCTCTGGCTCCAGTCGACATTCCTCTTCTTCTGGGGCTCCTCCGTTCCTCATTTCCCCCTCCTACCATCAGCCTCCACCTCCCACCTCCTTGTCAGACAAACGTATCCATTACACCATCCTTTTCCAAACCACAAATGACATTTATGACTCACCAATTTCACAGTTAAATGGCTAAATTTCACATTCGCCATAACAAGGCACCTTAGGGAGGAAACCAATCTGAAGAATAATACACTCTGTTAGTGCCGACCATGAGGTAGTTAATGTGCACAAAGTTATCGCGGGACAAAGGACATGTTTTATGTGCCAGATCTATGGTGCAGCTGTGATAAGTCTGAATGAAATGCCTTCTGAGTCATACTTGGACCGCAGGGAATTGAAAAGAGCTTTACCATGCTCAGCCACTAGTTAATCCTGTACTTTCTTGCAGAGTTGGGAACACACACAGGCAGAAAGTGGGGCATACCTGCCACACCACTTGACTATCAAGGTCAGGAAAGTATTATCTTTGCCACCCAGAGGTGCCTGTGAAAATAAAGATTCACAAACACAATGACACCTCTTCCAAATGTAGGCATTTTTACAGCACTGAGGACAGGGGTCACACAGGTTTGCCTACCCAGGGTGCATTGCTTGGATGGTGGCCAGTTTCAGTGACATGGTCAGCTGTTGTCTCTGTGGGAGGGATACTGAGGGAGGTCAAACTACAGGATCAGGACTAGACCAAATTACAAGCACCCTTGTCAGCACTTCGGGTAGGAGGTCCAGCGGATCAAGTCTCCATCATGTTTTTCAGCTCTCAATAGACAATACACACACATTCCTCAGGCTGTAGGAGGATGAACTGTCATTACTGCTGTTTCCTCCATTTAGGCGTTGGGTTAACTCTCCCTGGGGTTCACCCTTCCCTGGAACACCGCAGCCAGGCTGAGAGTGGGAAACTGGCACTGGACGCGCTTGGAGTCTTGCCTTTTCCCGCCAGCTACTGAACCGCCTCTTTCAATCCCTGCATCCAACATCCCACACACAAACTCTCACTCCAGGAATCCACTAATCTGCCCTTCATCCTCCTCCTCCTCCTCCTCTAGGAATTACATGACTCATACTGGCTAGATTAAATGACCGCCAAGAGAGAAAAGGGCCATTCTGTTGATATATTTTATAAACAGACGTGAAATTGATTAAGGTTTAAATGATGAACAGAAAAACTGGAGTCAGGGTGAGAACAAATTTGGGTATCATTACCCCCTGGGAGGCCAGGGGGGTTCATTTTGGTTTGATTTGTTTGTTTGTTTGTTTGTTTGTTAACACTCCAGAAGCAAACTTATTAGCTGAATTTATACCAAATGGATTTTATAGATTGCCAGTGACGCAGAATAGATGTGGTTACATTTTGTAAAAAGTAAGTCAATATTAAAAATTTTCCTGAATTTTTAAAATGTTTTTTTTCCCCATTTACTTATAATGGCCGAAATTTGAAATGTTTGCAGAAGCAAAACTTTTTGTTTATTTCATACCAAATTGGGTTTATATATTTCCAGTGACCCAGAACTCACATGATTACGTTTTGGGAAAAGTAAGTCAAAGTTAGAAATGTTTTGAAAACAAAAAATTTAAAATTCTCCTATTTTCCTGTAATGGGTAAAATTTCATGTCTATAAAAACATTAAATTTGATACAATTTACTTCAAACTTGGCACATATACAGAGGTGAATGGTACAGTGACATCAGTGCATGCATAGACATGATGACATCACCTGGATGCAACAGTACATGTGAGGGACGGGGTTTGTTGTGCCTGGAACCACTTGTTTTGTGATTTTTTAATAAAGTGATGATGAGATGATCAGATCCATTGTCAGATATGAGCTCCCTATTTATTTAAAGTGTGAAATAGTCAAATGTCTACAAAAACATAAATTATTTTCCAATTTACTTTTGGGAAAAGTAAGTCATGTTAAATAAAAAAATAAAAATAAAATCTCCCATTTACTTATAATGGGCAAGATTTCAAATGTCTATTTAAAAAAAATCACATTTGTTTCAATTTACATCAAACTTGGCACATATATAGAGGCAGTTAATATGCTGACATCACATGCATAGACATGATGACTTAAGCTGGATCGATGCTTAAATAACCTACAATAGGTGTGAGGGGCGGGGTTTGTTGTGCCTGGAACCACTTGTTAACAAATTATTCAGTCTCCTTACTGGTAATTGTGAGACGGTCAGAATCAGTTTCTTAAAAAATGAATACTTTTGTTAGTGTACTTGTTACTGCCTGTGTTTCTACTGATGCATGAAGTACATTGTGCTATTGACTCACAAATAACAATCTGACAGTTTGTCATGCTCTCCGGACGTAAGGTTATCACAAAGTTAAGACTAATGTTTACACTTTATTTTCCTTTTTAACTTTAGTTTAGCCTGACTGATTGTGAAGGAGCCTAAACAAGGAGAGGAGACTCTGAAGGAGGCTCTGATACGCAACCAATGTCACCTTCCTGTTTATATAAAGACAATGAAATGTAAACAAACCAACATTATTCCTTGAGTTAGCATCAGACAAAACACTGAATCCTTATACCAGATTAATGCAGGTGCAGATTATACAAACAATAAGCAAATAAACATGTGAGGTTAGGATTAAGTCACTGAATTATCTGATTGATGGATATATATTAGTGCATTTTTTTATTTCACAAAATCCACCTAACATGTCAGCTCATATATATTTTTTACTACTTTTATGTGATGACACTTATTTTAGCATTTTGACGAGCTTTTATTTTGGTAAGTTATGTAGACAGTGCATGACCTCTGACCTTTCAGTGTCATAAATTCCTGTAAATTCACACTATCCTCCTCACTCAGTTTCACACCATATGAGGTCTGTTTGTAAAAACTGTTCATGAGAAGCTGCTGTACTAATTTGTATACAGAATAAATCACCCTGTCGGAGAGGCAGAAGTTGTCCTTTATTCTGTGAAACACCATTATCAGCCCATATCGGCCTTGTTGACTGGCATCGGCTTAATAGAAGTTTCCACCAATGGTAGAAGGTGATGCTGTGCTGTATTTCATACATGTATACGATTAGACTTGTGCTCATTCAGAAGGAAAGAAAGGATGCATGGATCATAAAATACTAGGCTGATGCCAATACCAATATGTAAAATGACATTTCAGCCAAAATGGATCCTACTTTCTATTTGTTTATACTTGCTGAATATCCTCCGCTACCATCTATGAAAATCACCTTACAGTATATGCTATATCAGCAAACATCAGCTGATACCGATATCCAACCGATACATCTGTGCATCGTTAAAAGGACCATTTGTGCATCAATAGACTTTTAATATTGGACATAATGAATGAGGAAATCTACATTCTTGACATGTTTATAAACTTCCTGTTGTGAACCTCCATCAGCGGATAGAAAATATGCAAATAAATCCGGAATGCCAAATGATTGCACTTTCTGTGGTGTCATCTGATCATTGACAGGATGATGTCCAAATACACACCTCCCTCTCCTCCTCTCATGGGGTTGTTCTAGTCCAGATGTCCTTTGTCTCCCTCATGTATGTATTTCTAAATCTAACAGGCGGTAGATAAAAGTTGCTCCAGCTGCTTAATTTAACCGGATGTTGTCTGATCCTTGAAAAGGGAGATGACTTACATTCACAACTAATGAAAGTAGATAATGCCCATCTGGAAAAGGACATGTCAAAGCCACTTTGCTACATTATCAGCCAGTACTGACAGTAGATGGATGTATAAGCCTTGAAAACTACATTTTTGTTGGCATTTAATAGTGACAGCTCACAGCCACAATCCATCTCATCTAGAAATATATCCTTAAACACCCCGGAAAATGGAGACACTCCCACACAATAACACCACGACTCCCTTGTGAGGTGTAAATTTTCTCGGAAATATCACACATCACTCTGTTGTGCAAGAATACTACATTTACCAGCCTTTTTTTTCCCTCATATCTACCACAGTGAAGGCTGTACATCAATATCTCTCCTCCATCACCTGGATTTCTAGAAACATAAGTCTCCACCCAAACTTTATGATTGAGCAGTACAATGAAAAACCACCCATAAACATGAAGAATTGCAACAATTTAAATAGGTTTGTTCTCAAATCTCCACTTCTGTCCTGTCTGATTAATGAGCAGTGGTGGAAGAACAATGAAAATACTCCAGTAAAAGTTGCACGTTCAAAGTATACAAGTACCAACAAAATCCACTTAAAATATGAAAAATAAAGTAATTATTGTGCAATTATACGTCATGTTTTTTTTAATTATTCATATTACTCTTCAGTTAATTTGATGCTGCATTTTGCTGCTGTACATGTTTATGGTTCAGCCCATATTAACTAGTTCATTTTAGCCCTGTTTTCATCTTGAGATAATGTACTTTCTATCATTTCCAGGAGAATTAAAAAAGAAATAATAAAAATTTGTATTTATTTAGCTTAAGAAGTAGCCATGAAGGGAAACATCATCATTCAGGTAATTACAGTCTTCCAAAATCAGTGCATTTGGACATACATAGTTTTCAATAGTCGTAATCTGAAAAGTAACTATGGCCCAGACAAATTTAGTGGAATAAGAAGTACATTTGCCTCTTGTGGGGTGGAATGTAAAGGTGTACAAATGGCTATATACCTGTATGGCAAAAATAAATAAATAAATAAATAAAGTAAATATTTCACTTGATTGCCTTTAAATCTTTGATCACATTGGACATTATTCACTCTGGTATTGATTATGCCTCATAATGATTATGCAGTGCTACAATAAATGTTACAACATGTATTTCCATCATGCTGGATTATTTTTTTGCCAACATCTTGTATTAATGATGGAAGAGTCACACTGCTTTGTAAAATCTTCCCAAGAACATCTCAAAGATTCTCAATGGGTCTGAACTCTGTGACGGTCCACCCATGTCTGAAAATGACATCATGCTCCCTGAACCACTAATTCACAACTTAAACCTGATTAATTCTGGTATTCTCCAGTCTTTATGTTCCCTAGCAAACACATATACCTTTGGGTTAATTCCATTTGGGAACTTTTTATTTTGGCCAGGCAGTAGACCTATATGTATGTAAGTACAATACATGAGTAAAAGTACACTGATGTCCATAAAGTTGGAATAAATCATATTTTTACCTCTTCTCACAAAATGATTACCACAATGTGAGTTATTCTTGACAGATGAAGTGTAACTGGGATTCCACCACCAGGTTAAAAGTGATTATTGATGTGTATAAATAGGATTAAAAAAGAGGAATGCGTCTGAAAACTAAATTATTCCAACTTTATGAGCACCTGTGTACTTATAGTTATAGTACATCCCACCATGATGATGCTCACACCTTTTTGCACTCAAATCCAAATCACATGACACTGATATTTCCTTTTTATGTACTTGTAATGTAAATGTGACTCAGTTGAAGCAGCAAGTATGAGCACCACAATGCACATCTCTGCACACTGTTCTCTATTATCCCCCTCCTCTCTCTCCCTCTCTCTTACAAACTTCTGCTACTGTACACCCTTCTGCCCCACCCTCTTCTTCTGCTCCTCTGAAGCAGAAGTGGAGGAGGCTGGACTGGGAGCAGATCCACCACAATGTTTGGCTCTACATGGCCAAAAGAAAGTAACTGTCCTCAGCCACACAAAAAAAAATAGATAAATAAAATAAAATAAAAATAAGAATAAAAAATCATAGTATTAAATAAAATACAAAAACATTAATAAACATCAAACTCAAGCAATAAGTTGGACCACAGAAAGCACATAAGCACATTAGGAAACTTTGGAATAATCTTCATAGTCTCAAGCACATTATCTTACTCATTTGCTAACTTTTACGCACAATATTCATAATTCTAACCAAAAAACATCGCATGTCCTGCAAGCACCTACCTCAGCCTTTGTCAGGTCCAAACTTGAGCAGACAGCCGCCAGCAGGAACAGTGTGCCGGACGGTAACAGCATAGTGGCGGTGCGCAGTGGGAACAGCGTGCGCAAACAAACCACCTGTGAACAGCTGCTTGTCCTCTTTTCTTCAGGTAATTCTCGACTTATCGGCAGAGCTCGTGCAGCACCGTTGGCTGCATCTTTGTCCGAGACGATATGAGGATCTGATCAATGCAACTTGGTCTTGTTTCTGTTGCACCACACCCCCCACCTCCCAAAAAGACCACCCTCGCCCGTGCTAAAGGACACAATCTTGCAGTTACAAACACTTTGACTTTTCTCGGTAAGGAGAGGGACTACTCCACAGACTTTGGTATATTTGTGTGAATATTTGAGCAGGTTTTGTGGGTACCTGTCCAAAAAAAAAAAGAACAAAAAAAAAACTTCAGCAGCGGGAGCGCACATCTCTGCCCCGTGGTGCCTTCATTCCTTCTCCTTCATCCAACCACCGCTCACAAGCCTGGGGTATCTGTAAGTAACGCGTTTTATCCAAATCATGGAAATAATGAACCACAGTGTTGAAAAATAGAGCATATATGTTCAGTTTTATGCACGTGAGTCACAGCGGTGCAGGCTAAATGGCAGTAAATTCAGGCACTGATCAGGCAGGTGAAATGTGCGCATTCATGTTTATCCATGATTGTTCATTTTGGGAGTGTTGGTGTGCGTCAGGTCGGGCAGTCATGCTGTAAAAAGTGTTCCGTCAACGAAACCAGCGGCGTGGGAATGAAGCTGAAGGTCTGCGTGAGTGGGACCATGCAGGGACAACAACAAACTACTGTACTGAGGAGTCTAAGGTATGAGCAGATGCCATTGCAGAATACCACCACAGGGTTTATGGGTCAATATCTGAGCTTTATTGATGGATGGATGTCACTTTCATTCACTACAGGCTGCTGCTCGTGTGCCTCTCCATCGCCATTCTCATCTCGGGAGCGCGCGCAGTAAGTTCCCTGTCCCACCTGTCACTCATTTCTACTCACAGGCTTTCACTTTTACACTGCAGCCTGTTTGCAATTACAGTAAAATGAACCCGATTGTGTTGGCAGGTTTAGTTTGTGTTTGTGCGCCTCGGTGCTTCTCGCCAGGCACATGCAGCCTTCTGGGCGCTGACAGTGGGAGGGTCTGCTGTGGGGAGTTTCTTCAGTAGGAGGGTTCTTGGCTTTGCATGTTGGTAAATAGCAGCAAAACTGAAAACAGTTTCTCTAGGAGTGACTCATGTTGCAAGTTTACTGCTTGGAATTAGGACATCAAATTGCTTTGCTGTTGTAAAACAAATAAATGAAAATTGGGAAAACATATGGTGCTACATTGGATTGGGCTCTGGCTGGCAGGCACTGAGGAGGGGTGGGGTCATGTCCCCTGAGGCTGGATGATAAAACTTTGGCTACAATTTTCACATGCTATATTAAAATGTGGTTTGTTAAACTCTCACACATATATTTTTAATGAAACAGGTGTATGGTGTTCTTCTGAGTTATCTTGTCATTGGTTTAGACTGAAAAAAAAAGGGGTTTTGTCAAAATTTGGATGGATTGTCTTAAAAGTTTCCACAGTTATTTTTTGTTCCTCAGAAGGGAAATCCACAAACCTTTAAGCCTAAACTCACAAACAATGGATTGCGCCACTAAAGAGCCATAAATTGTGCATTTGTGTATGCAATCTGTTCCCATTTAAAGGAACTATTCACAAAAGGCTTTGCTAAATGATACACTGGAGCCAACACACTCATAAAGTTCTACACCTGTGTATGAGAGCTGCAGAGCTGGTTGTAGTGTTTGAGTACAGACTGATCTATAATGAAAACTACATAGAACAAAATTCCTCCAAAACAACTGACCCCTCAATGTCTACAGATTCTAGGTTCAATATCATTAAATATTAACCCCAAGACTTTGAGAGGGATGAGGGTTAATAGTGAGATTTCACACTTTCTGCAGACATTCATTTACTGGTAACAGTGCATTAAAGAATATATAGGTTTGATATTTGTTAAATAGTGTCATGTACATCTTGTAGGTCTGAAGAGTCTGCAAAATAATGCTGTTTTGTTAACAAGATCCAGTCACTTTGTCAAGGATACCTTTTAACCCATAAAGAACCAGTGATACTTTAGTGGCAGTATTGTTTTTTCTCTATTTTAAGTCTTCTTAAGTGATTTAATGCAATTTATTATGAAATTATCCTGTGTGTTTTGGATTTTTTCAGTGAAAGTTATGTCTTTTCCCATATTTAATTTGTAAACCATGTGACTGGGTAGCTCAGTGGTTTACATTACTGGTTTTGGTGCAGAAGGTTGCCATTTCAAATCAAGGTCCTTTAAGCTATACTTATTCCTATACCCTGTAAGTTAGTAATGCTTTTACTAAAAGCGTCAGCCTAATGTAATATTCATAAAAACTCTCATTAAAGTTTATGGTTATTATATCAAAAACTGAGGAAAAACATAGTTTTTTCTGCAAAATTTTTTATTAACTTAACGTGAATTGTGTCTATCCACTGTCATTGATCCATGGGTTTTACTGGCAAATCAATGTTGTAGAAGATGATGGTGTTTCTACTGTAACTACGGAGCGTCTGAACATCCAAATGGGTCATATCTGATGACCATAAAAACTGTATTCTGCACCATTATTTACATGTATTGATAGGATTACTGATTCAGAATGTATTAAATGTTTGTAGTCAGTAGATGGTTTTGGTCATTGGTGGTCTTTATGGGTTAAGTATCTAACATAAATGTGCTGTGTTTATGTCTCATATTTAAAGAGTAGAGTCAGATTTTTTAGCTTTATTTTTCACATGTGAAATCCTTAAGTCAAGGTCCATGTTTTATTTCAATGTTCATATTTAGGTTCTAATCTAATACTAGATTGTAGTAGTGTGAGCTTAATGAACTTTGCCTTCCAACATGTCTGTGTCCTGCTGTGACAGGTTTTTATAAGTGCATGTATCAGTTCAGTGAGTGACTTTATCCATTAGAATATACCTGTAGTATACACAGTCTGGCCAAAAACAGAATTTACATGGATCTGACGAACTATACAGGTACAGATAAACAGACTTCCACTGAATATTTACTACAGTGATTAACATGTTAGATCCTTAACCCTAACTGATGCCTATATCTTTTCATTTTATTCAAAACCATTACTTTGATAGAGAACATAAAGACTGGAATGTGTTTCAGTGGAAAAGGTCATATGGTCTGATGAGTCCAGACTGACTCTGTTCCAGAGTGATGGACACAACAGTTAGAAGAGAAGCAGATCAAATTATTACCCATCATGCCTAGTGCCTATAGTACAAGCCTGTGGGGGCAGTGTTGTGATCTGCACTTGCTTGACCTGGTCAGGTATAGGTCCAGAACCTTATGAGTCCAGATCAGCTGAACCTGAACATACTGAATGACCAGGTGTGGACGTGTGGATTTTTTATTTTTATTTATTTTTTGTTCCCTGGTGACACAGACATATTTTAAGATGATAAGATTCATCAGGATCACATTATGAAAGACTGGTTCAGGGAGGATGAGACATCATTTTCCCCATGGATTGACCTTCAGAGTCCAAACCTGAACCAGTGAGAATCTTATCAAAAATGTAACTTTTGTTTTTTATCCAATTGTGGATGGAAATAAATGTTTCATTATGAATGCAACCCATAATCAAATCTAAACTCAGTCCAATTGTATATTGTGTTTGTGCCTTTTTTGTCGTAAGCAGTTTATACTTCTGCTGCACTTTCTTTTTTTCCTGAGCTGGTATTACTGTCCCAGACTTTCATATCCTCCAAGTTTTTTTCAGGTTGACCTTTTCATTAGTTTATGAGACCAACTTTCTATTGAAAGCTTCGTCTTCTCTTGTTCACTGTGGTACTGTGACTCACTTGAACTTAAAGGCATTGGCTATTGTCACAGTACCGTGTCACAAAATACTGGTTTGTCTCCTGCCACAGAGCCAATCAAATGTTAGGCTAGCATTTGTCCTGTGACAATAAGCAGTAGAGGCATTTTGTTGCCACAGAGCCAATCAGGAATACTGTTTCATGAACTTATTAACCTCTTGTTGCCACAGCACTGTGGAGATATTTGGTGTATATACATGATAACAACATCATGTCAATCCACAAAAGTTTACTATAATTTTGTCCAAATGACACCGGCATTGTCAGTGCCCTGGAGAGTGGGTGCCAGAGTGGAAAAATCTCGCAACGCCATATGGGCAGGAAAACACCACTTTTTGGAAATAATCATGCCATAGTAGCACATGTCCAGATGCTCTCTGCAGTTTTCTATTTTTTAGTGTGTTCTGCAGCTCTGTCTGTGTCTGTATACAGTGCCACATATAGGTGTGGCATACATATTACACCATTTTAACCCAGTTCTGTTTCCACCTGGACACAGATGTTTCATGAAACAATATGTCTATGGACATGAAACTTTTAGAATCCACAAAAGAAAAATACTATGAGCCTTGTCATCTGGACATGGTTTCCAGTAACTGTTACTCTAGCCTTTTCCTGTAACCAGGTAGGCACATGACATGTGCTCACTGCCACAGTACTGTGGCAGCAGGGTGACAGGTAACGAGGGCACTGAGCAGTAAAGTCAACTAGTCTGTACAACCCTTAGTCTGAACACAGAACCGTATGTTAATCCAACACCCGGTTTGGATTTAACTGTCTTATGTTGGACTCAAAGAGTGAAAGACATTGTAGGTGTTTTTTTTTACAGACCCTAATAAGAATTATACAGCCTGTAATGACTTTCTTACTTTTTATTCTCCCCCTCTCTCAAGAGCAACTTGTGTGTCATGGCCTACTTTATTTTTCCTTTTTATAAAATCCACTTTTATAAGTTCAAACCATGTGTGCACTATGTTTGTGTTAGTTTTTGAGAACATGTGAGTGTGATTTCCTTCTCTGTTTGCAGCAGCTTGTAGAAGACATCAGATGTTTCTTGCTTTCTGTAAGGTATTTAATATCATACTCAAGGCAATCAGATGAAAGGTTATTTTCTTGGTCTGATGAAAAGGCTCCCTTGTGTCTGTCCTTTATAAAATTTGGTCAGGGCTCGATTAAAAGCTTGTGACATGGCTGAAGCCCTCTGTCTATTGTTCAGCTTTGCTGCAAGGCGGTGAAATGAGGAGACAGGAGGTCTAAATTTAGTCTGACAACATCTTTGGGCTCTGAAAGTAACTATCAAATAAAACAAACACCTTACATGGATTCGTTTTAGTAAAATAATATATATTTTCATTCTACTGTGAAGAGGAAGCCCCGTCTGCCTTTGTCAATAAGTTTTAGTCTCATCAGATCACAGAAGTGGCAGATTAACAAGTCAGTTTCCATAGTCATGAGCTGCTGGTGACGTTTAACTTGACGAGATGATTTTATCTTTACAAAAGGTGCGGAAAGCCGTAACCAATCGTACATCAGTCTATGATATTTTCCAGAAGATGAAGCTCAATATGTTTCTGTTTCAAATTGAATCCAAATCTGACTCATGGGACTGTTTCAGTTCTTTGAAACAGACCTCAAACTCTGTGTCCTACAAATGTTTCCCACCATCTGTTTTCATGTGATCTTTTACATGTGGAATTCCCCGTAGAAAATCAGAAATACCATTCTCAAAGTTTTTCGTAATCAGATATAATTTGTAATGATCAATTTTTTTTCCCATTTTTGTCTACTGTTGTCAATAAATAGGACTATTTAAGGTAACAATGTCAGCATATTGTGTTGCAACAGTTCTTTCTCTGATGCCACATTACGGAGTCTCAGGAATGTTTCGACAGTACATCAGTGGAACCTATTTTGTGAGGATTTCCTGCTCTAGATCTAACACTGAGGTGGGGTGGCTCTCAGTGGGAAAATGAATCCCCTGCTTTCTTGAGAGCAAAAACTTGATTCTGTGGATGAATGTGAACCACTTTCCCACACACACACACACACACACACACACACACATAACCCATGCACACAAATACCATTATCAGTGACCGCTAGCGAAGGAAGGAAGGCTCTTGAGACAGTAACGATAACAGGATGTTTCGTATAGGACGGTTTCAGAGGGTTTGATTCCCGTCTGTTTGAAAATATATTTCAAGATGTGTTTGGGGCAATGATGCTGATAGCGGATGTGGGAGTTGTGACTTCAGAGGGGGGAGATTTTTGGCCTCAGATTCTTACAGTACCTGGAAGCGTAGCAGCAGTGTCTGCTTTCGCAATTATCTCTAAGTGGAGGATTGTGATGAATGTTGTTTCTGCATGTGACTTTTTGGCACTGAATTCCATTCAAACCACGCAGTCTAACTAAATCAAATCAGCATGTTTCAAATATCCATAGGAGAATAGGAAAATGATGCAAATAATGGAAAAGCAGCTCACATTAGTTGCACAGCCATGTAACTCACGTGGGAACTTGAAAGCATAAACCTGCGTCTAAATGTGAATGCTTGATGTGCAGTGGGGTCACCCACTGGAAAGCCGACACGTGACTGACCTCTCAAGTGTGATTGCTTTATGGGGGAGGAAGACGTGTGTCCGGGGCAATGGGAAGATGTCTGCTTATGATAAAGTAGAAAAATGACCCGCACATCCCCTGCCAAAATGGGGGCTGTGCTATGGAGAGTGCCTGGGTTCAACAATTAGGGGAAGAGCCCATTGTGTTGTGCTGCAGGAAGCCACAGCCTTGGATGAGAGGCTCATGTGTGGGGCTTCCCTGACACTGCTGTGTATACAGTAGGCATGGATGCTAATAAAAAAAAAAAAAAGAAACAAGTTTCCACTGAGGTGTTGTCTCTCAAAACCAGACCTTTCTGACCTTCCCATCATGTAAAGTTTTTGTGGATAGAAAGGCATTTGTGTGTTCAGATGTAAATGATTGTACAGTACGTGTATCTTATTGTTGGCTTAGGTATTGTTTTCTCAGGAAAAGCTTTTTTCTTTTCTTAACCATAGTGTCTACAGTTCACCATTGTGACAGTAAGAAAAGCCTGGTGTGTTTGGCTCTTTGCCCTCATTGGTGCAGACTCCCTGTTAAAGTGCATGTGTGCAACACATTAAACAAAGTGGCTGTGTTTCCATTAATATAGTTTTAAGCACATGGAAGCATTCCATTATAGATGGTTCTTTATTGAAACAATTTTATTGTTACTTTAAGTTGTTTGCGCCTTTTTCAAATAAGAGTTATAGCATTTACAAAGTTTTCAGTGTAATAATATATTTTGCCACTGGGCAAAAAATCTATTATTCCTTTCAGCATATTATGACTTATGGTCTGAGAGGAAACAAATATGGTGCACCTCTTCTTTACTCTCCAGATAGTCAAACACTACATTTGGCTGACGCTTTTATCCAAAGTGACTCACAAGGTATATAGGCATGTATAGCGTAAATGGCTTTGCCCAGGACCCACCTGGGATTCAAACTGGCAACCTTCTGCACCAAAGTCTGCGGTCTTACCCACTAAGCTATCCAGTCACTCATTTATTTTACATTGCAACAAGAAATAGTGTCAGCTCAGTTATCCTTATATTTAGTCTTTTTTTGAACCAAGAAGTGATGGCTGCAGAAAGAAAGTGTGAATATCCACGTTCTGGTAGTTTTCTCTTGGACCTGTAAAATCCCAAAAGATGGAAGAAACACATTTCCAAATAAATTCTGATGTAGTAAACTTTAAACTCATGACTGCTCAGCTGTTTTCAGTTCCATTACATAAAGAAGGGGCTAAATCCTGTGATGCATAAAAGAATGATGGCAACGTGTGGACAGATGAGGAGACTGGATTATTTCTTCATCTCTATGAAACAAGCCTCATGCACAAAGTCATTTAGTGTGTGGCTTCTTCTCTGAATATTACAGCCATGCGTAAACTTGTTGATAATACTGTAAAACAGTCGACCGAAATGCATTAGTTCTCCTCATGTTTACTTGACCATTATATGGAAGCAAGGCCTGATCTGAGCAGTGTATTCGTGAGTGAATTCTATAGGGTATTTGTTTCAAAGGTACAACAGGGGATACTTGTAAAGATTTGTAGCTCCACATTAACAGGATATGTGCAGTTGTGCCTAATTTGCTTTTTCACACGTGTGGAGATTATGCTGTGTGTTTATCTGTGGTCTCTGTGAACTTCAATTTTATGGGACACATCCTGAGGTCAGAATTGTGTGAAAAGAAAATAGATTATCCAGAGAAGCTCTCTAAACAGGAAAAAGGAAACGGGGTGGAGTTAAATGTGTCAGAGTTTCTTTACAATCCCTGCAGTGCCCCACATAGTTGGACTATTCCAGGACCACTTACCGTGTTGTGTTTTCATGGTGTGAACCCAGAGTTGTGCCAGTTGTGTTGAATTTTTGGGAACTGGTTGTACGTAATGTAATTTTTCTTCAATCAAATGCAAATTCTGTAATTGTTATAGTTGTAGTTGAAAAGTTTGTCTTTGTCTGTATATTTTACTTTTAAAACACTGGCTGTCACTGTTGACCTCATTCCTGAACATGCTGTAGATCCACATTCTGTGCATTCAGTCACATATTACCACACTGGTTCCTGCTAGTTTAACCCATAAAGACCCAAATATCTATCAGTGACCAAAAGCATCTACTGATTTAAATTGTTTAATACGTGTTGATCCACTAATCCTATCAATGCATGTCAGTAATTGATGTAAAATGCAGTTTGTCATCTTTTCATGGTCATCAGATATGACCCATTTGGACGTTCAGAAGGTCTGTAGTTACCATGGAAACACCCTCATCTTCTACAACCTTGATACACCAGTAAAACCCATGGAATTGGATCAATGACAGTGGATGGACACACTTGGTTTATGTTCAGTTACTCATATATTTTCTTGAAAAGGTTTTTGGTATAACAATACTCAACATGCAATACGCTCAACAAAATAATGAAAATCAGCAGTAAAGCTATAGGGCAGGAGCAGCAGTCACTCATCACCATCTACAACACCACAACCTTGAGAAAAGGCACTTCAATCTGCACTGACCCCTCACACACACTGTGGTCACAGGACACCTGGTCACCTTCAGGACGCAGGTTCAGGTCCCTCCCACTGAGGACAAAAAGGGCCTCACCCCACCTCCATCTGCCTTTTTAACATTTTAGGGCTGTAGCTTAGACTACCACTGGGTGAACAGTGTTTTTTTTTAACTAATTAACTTATTGTGTTTTAACTTATTTGTTGTTGTCACATAACATGTTTAACTGTCATGTGTGAATGGACTGGTTCTATGTTCTTTGTTCATGTTCGTGGCTGTATCGTGTTTACTTTGGTGCTCCATCTGCAAATGAAATTTCTAACACATAAATAAAGTGTATTTTATTTGATTGATTTGAAATGTAGTTTCAGCATGATAATTAAAGTACATGGAAATTTTTATTAAATATCTGAAAATACCTGATTTTCACCCAAAAAAGTGCAAAATATTCACACTATTATGAAAAATGGAGATAAATCACGTAAGAAAGGTTAAGTAGAGAGAAAAATTAATTTGAGAAGTATCAGAAAAGTAGCCCTGGGTCTTTATGGGTTAACGTATACAGATGCATATATTCTGCTGTAACTCATAAACAGAGTCTGTTCATAAAAAGGAACAAAATGAGGGCATGAAGCAGGAATACCAGTAGCTTGATGCCATGGATAATCACTGTTCATGCTTCAGTGTCATTCCCAGTCATGTGTGACAGTGTGCAGTCCCAGACCACATGGACCACTACCTTTGTATAATATACATCCTCTGCACAAACATTCACAGAACGGGGTTTTCACATATCATTCATACTTAGTTGAGTAGTTGCATTTGGAGACCAGCTTAAAGGTTTCTAAGCCACAGTGGAGAACATCAAGCTTGGACACTGCTGTCTGGTGTTGTGGTGAAGAATTATTCACAGAGTATTTTAGACACATTCCTCTTTTTATTCCTACTTTTACACATCAGTAACCACTTACCAGTCCCGCTTACACTTTATCTATCAAGGATAAATCACACTGTCACAATAATTTCATGGGAACTTAAAAATATTTGATTCTGACTTCATGGGCAACAGTTTATATGTAGTCGTAAGAAAAAAAGAATGCTCTTCTCTTTGAATTCTGTCATTTTTATGTGTATATATCTGGTCTTTCCCAGGTTCTAAAATTATTTAAGTCAAATCCAAGATAACACTTAAGGGTGAAGACACACCAACCCGATTTTCAGTGGTCAGATGTCGTTGGTGACATAAGTCTGTTTGGTGTATCCATCAGCCATCGTCAATGCCGTCACCATCCTTTTCAGCCAATTCAACATGTGTAATCAGTCATTATCCAGTCATTCAGTCTGACCAATCTGATTGGTGGAGGAATAACCCTTGACTAACAAATCAGTGAATGAGAAGACTGGAATCTTTCTTCTTCCCCAAGAGCTGACAACAATGGTTGTATCTTCTTATAACTAGCCATCCATCCGACAAATACAACAACAATCTTTCTTGATGACTCAACACTCTCTGCTCTGTGTTTTGGTCTAGAGAGATGTTCTGTCATTTCTGGTTTTTGGGGGGTTTTTTTGGGCTACAATACAGTTTAGCGCCACCTCCTGTTTTGGAGATATTACATCTCATGCAAGTGCATAACTGAAGCTGTTAGTCGATTTGATGTGTTCCTTGAACTTTTTTGACCTTGTCAGGAGCAACAACCTTTTCTGGTGACGACTGGCACTCAATTTGGTGTGTCTTCACCTTAATATATCAACTCTGTGATTATTTACCAAAATGAAGTCAAAATGGAGTCATAAAAGTCATAAAACCATAGAATTCTAAGGAGGTGTATTAATTAGTAAAATAGTTGGATATATGACTCATCAATACAACAGATAGGTGACCAGACAAATATCACAGAGCAAACTTAAATATATTCATTCATAGTATATATTCATATGGAGATACACTGAAAAAAAACAAGGCAAAAAAAAAGTCACCTTTGGTTTTGATTCCAGGAGACATTCAGTGGATTTAACTGCACCAATAGTTCTGATCCTTCCATGGGTCAGTA